>JACXGI010015540.1:0-17280 GCA_016801175.1 Esox masquinongy
CACACACACACACACACACACACACACACACACACACACACACACACACACACACACACACACACACACACAACCTTGGCCAGTTCCCAGTGGTCTTGCTTCCAGAGTGGTGGTCTGCAGTTCCCCCAGTTCACCGTTCCGCTGGGGTGTGTGTGATGCCTCAGGATCTCGGCCCTCCACTCTGCACACACCACACACACAGAGTACAGCTGTGGAACACACACAAGAAAACAAAATGTAGTAGTCTCGCATTACCTGATCCATATCATGTCTTTTTATCTTGACAGTGGAAGCCCTTCATGGCAACGCAGGTAAAACAAAGAGTTATAGTCTACCAGATGTGTACCACAATGTATCTGGTTGGCCTTTATATCAATGTAGATTAATGGCACTGCTTAGGTGGAGTTAAGGCCTAGGAAGATTTATATCATGTGTCTGTAGCAGAGCAGTTATTCCATCCAGTTGGTGGCAGTTTGTTGTACTCCACCAATACATTCCAAATAAGAATCTTTCCAAGCACCCACATGGCTCTGACCATTTCCTTCCCCCGGCATTACTAATCTCTTGCTGCAAATAACAACATGATGTCGATCTTAGTTTGGTCTTCGTCAAAACGAGTTTTATTTCTCTTCAGGCTTCTATCTTATGGGGGTAAATCCCACTTCCACTTGGTGTCTCTTCAAATATTCTCTTTCTAAAATATGGGTCGTTATTTCGAGAGGGTTAACTGCAGCGCTTGACATTAACATTTTTGCTCACCAGCCACTGTGGCTACTGGTTTTCCAAAGTTACTACCCACTCAGCATTTTCACTAGCCACCATTTTGGTGTTGGGAAATTACGTTTTATTTGATCAAATTTGACTATGGTGTGCTACATCTTGTCTTGTTCACTCGTTTGGTCACTGGCGCGCAAGGCAATAGGCCTAAAACAAATGGAACAGAATCAAACACTGTATGCAGGTAGTGCTCATGGGAGTTGTAAGGACGTAGCTCGTAGGTGTTACTGTCATTGCAATGAGATTACAATTGTAAAAAATGTGTGTGTGTGTGTGTATATATACACACACACACCCACATACATGCCTGCATACATACATACATACAGGGGTTTTCCTGGCTCAAAATAAGGCAAAGGTGTTACCCCACTCTACTGGACACCCCTCTGTGAAATACTTTATATAATGTGGCTACACACTTGAAAAAGACAACTATTATAGTGTTAAACCTGCCCTGTTGTCCATGTCCACTTGAGCAGCTAATGCACGCTACAATGTCCTCCCTAATATCAACCAAAATATGCAAGCAATATATTTATTCTTAACATAACCTGAACTATTAACATGTTAATTTAAAAGAAATATGAAATCACTCATCAGCTTTATAATTAATCGCAGTCAATATTATTGTTGTCTATTTTTGTTATGCTATGTTCTTGTTAATATAGACTTGCATAAAAAACGAAACAGAGCTGTATTTATTACAGCCTTGTCAAGTTATATTTTCCCCATCCTTGCCTTGACGCCACATCGTTAATCTCCCTCGACTTCCTTCAGCTGCACTAGGCTCTGGTGCTGTCGCTGACCCAGCGTCTTCACGTTCATATATTTATATTGTTAGTGACTTAAATATGTTGTATTTTTTTCACTATATATATTGCATAATAGCCTAATGTTTTTGGTGATAGTACATACCCTAATCTCATGGTCTTTTCACCAGTCATCTTCGTTTGTCTCGCGATCTCTCTTTAAAAACAAATCTGTAATTCTAGGCTACTAGAAGTCACCTGAAAAGTTGTAAATGTTATGCGGATTATAAGTAGTTTGAGGTTATTAAGTTCAAATGGGATATTTTTGACATGCTTGGGTGTAAAAGAAAACTAGGATCCACTTTTTTTCCGACTTTACTCATCTCTGCGATGTCTGGACCGTGTGGTCCTGTATGCAAGTTTTCCTGATTTAATTGACCGTAAACTGTATTCTGCCACAGACTCCAGAAAAAAATCGACCCGCCCAAGCCCATTAAAAATTGCCCAATTGTTCAGGAAACACACCCCACCTGGCAACACTCAATACGGAAAACGTTTCCTCCTACCATCATTTTAGCAGCAGTGTTTCGCTGGAATTTTATATATGAGCGCAAAATCATGTTTTACCATGCCAACACAGGGAGGAGGTGCGAAATTTTGGAAAGGCTATCGCCTTTGAGCTCTGAATGCAGGAAAAACCCTGTGTATAGATATATAGAATGCCACCCGCCGAAGTGGCTAGTAAGAGTGACTGCGTTACACGCCACAGCCGAATTCTACCCGCATTTGGCGGGTGCCAATGTCAAGCCCTGGTTAACTGTCAGTAGCTGAGTCATGAATTAAAGTACCTGATTTCCTTTGGGTCGGCACCTGCTTTTACAGGGCCTCAGCAGACCCGGGTTCCTAGTAACTAGATTGCTGTGGAATGATCTCATCTCAGTGTTGGTGAAAGAATGCAACCCGTCCCGCAGTCTCAGGAGGCAGTACCCCGCTTTAAGCCAGTTCTTATACCCATCATCGTTCAGACGAGCGCTTAACTCTTCGTGAACCATTTACAAATTTAAACAAACACCGCGCTAGATCTTACAACTGTAAACAGTCTCTGGTACTACATCTAAAAAGTAAACAAAGAAACGCGTCGGCGTAATGTCCGTGATTTCCGCGTTTGCAACCAATTGTGCACCGCCCAGAATCTGTAGAGGCCAGCCAGAGTTGCCAGATTTTATTGACAGTATACGGACCAATCACCCGCGGATTTTACAAAAACCTGCACAAGCGCTATTTTTACTATACAACCCTATCTATAAATCTACCCGCCGAAGCCATTTTTTTGCACGCGCACTATCATTAAAAATAGCACAGCTGTTTAGGAAACCTCCCTATCTGGCAACACTGCTGTCAGATACCGTTTAACTAGGTTTAACCGGGTTCAACTATCATTAGGCCTATGTTCATCTTTTGGCGATTGGCACTCAACGTAACTGCATTACCGCCACCCACTGTGCTGGGGTGTGGACCGGAGGACGAGTTGAATTAATTATACTATTTTGGTTAGTAGCCACTAAGGGTTAGGCTACTCTATAACGTTTCCTATCTATTAGGACACGCACATAATAAAACAACATACACCAACTATTAAGACACATAGGCTAATCCTTTTGTGTATAGGCCTACTACACCTTGCTTAAAAGTCCAGTTGTCCTAAGAAACCTAAACACAAAGTAAAACAAATCCTTATTTAATATTTCATTTGCACTATTAAACACCCCTCTCCCTTAGTCTTCTAATTAACTAGTTTCTCCAACCATTACATTTTAAACTCTCGAACAGCACGTGTTGAACTGTCTACAAAAGAGAACCCTGTATGTCCCAGTCCAAGTCTAGAAATAGGTCTAATTGAGTCCTCCTTCCGGCTCCGACCTGATGCTGTACTTTGAATGCTATATAAATGTTCTAATTTATATATGTCCTCATGTCCAATTCGCCCAAATATGAAGCAAGTCAGAAGTACCTAATCCACTAAATCGTACCTACAACCAGACTGAAAGAGTTACACGCTCTCTAGGAGCATTTACCCACATTTACCTACACGCACCACACATTAGACTCAAATTGTATGGACCGCCAAAGGGGTCAGAATTCATGCGTTCAGAACGTGATTGTTTAGCGCCTACGGCTGTTAAGCAAACGCCCGCGCCTGTTAAATAAGCGTGTGTGCCTGTTAAACTAACGCGTTTGCTTAACTGCCTACACCTGTAGCCAACGCCTGCTAAAGTAAAGCCTGCGTCTGTTAGATTAACGCCTACGCCTGTTTGATTAACGCCTGGGCCTGTTAATTTAACGCCTACACCTATTACCAGGGGCACCGTATGGGGGGGGGGGTCTAAGGGCTCGTGACTAACAGAGGCCCTAAACAAATATTAGAACATTATTTGGTGGGGCCCAATACGATATATTTTCAGTGGGCCCAAAATCTCTGGCAGCGCCCCTGCCAGTTACCAATGCCTGCTAGATAAACGCTTACAGGTGCTAGATAAACGTTTGTCTGATTTAATATGCAACATTTACCACCGTAGCATGCTCCACCTTTTATGTAAATATAGTACTCACTCTTTACTATTCATGAGTCTGAAGAAAGCTAGCTAGTTTTGCTAGTCTTCTTCTGAGTAAAAAACGAGACGATTCAACTCGGTTACAGTAGCTAGCGTCTATTAACCAGATAACAGCATAACGTTTATTAGGTAGCCTACTTTTTAGGTTATTTTGATTAATACATAATAAATTAAATACACTGAATGGAAATGTGAGCAATAACATATAATAAACTTTACCTTAAATACTGTTCAAACGGTTAAAGGCCAATTATACTAATTTGTTTGATTTAATGTTATTTCTGCAAAAGATAAGGAATGTAGAACTAAAAGCCTTCTCATACTAGCCTCATTGACTACAATTCTCCCAGTTTGCTGAACTTTATGGCAAAAAAGGCTACTGTTGATTCAGGTGAGAGATAATTATTCTGTTTCTGTAAGGACACATGGCACCTACACCGATCAGCCATAACATTATGACCACTGACAGGTGAAGGGAATAACACTGATAACGAAATCAATCAATCAAATTTATTTTACATAGCTCTTTTAACATCAGCAGATGTCACAAAGTGCTTATACAGATACCCGGCCTGAAACCCCATAGAGCAAGCAACAACATGTTGATGCACAGTGGCTAGGAAAAACTCCTTAGTGGGTAGAACCCTAGGAAGAAACCTAGATGTGGCCAGTCCTCTTCTGGCTGTGCCGGGTGAGATCACAAGAATACATGACTTAGTTTGTCCACAGTAATGATTGGATGACCAGTTTACACTGCAGGCCTTAATGCTGAATTCAGTTCTATCTTTATAAGCAGTTTTGGTTTGCCTACAGTCCCAAAAACATGATAAACGTGACAGAATTAGATGTGTCTTCAGACAGCTGTCATTCATTCACTGGCAACGCCTACACCACTTGGTCCTCTGCACAGATGATGCATGCATCAACCAAGTTTGTCATGCCACCAGATATCAACTGTTATATTGTTATAACACCTTTCCAGACTGTAAAATCTGTCATGTCAGCAATGTTAGAATGCCCACAGGTTGAACAAGGCCTTAAAGTATGTTTTATCTTTCACTTTAAATCCCATTTCTTGGGGATGTTAGTTGGGGTGGGTCTTTGATGTGTTTTTTTGATGGGTTTTAATCGTCACATTTAGAATAGAATAGAACTTAATTGATCCCTGGGTGGACCTTTCATAGTAGCAGCAGCATAGCACAATTTGCATTACATTTTGGACATTTAGCAGATGCTCCTATCCAGAGCGACTTACAATAGGTGCATACATTTAAGAGAAGCTAGGTGAAACAACAACAAATCAGTAATAAGTGCATTCAATATTTGGACAATGAATGGGCAAAAGTAGTGCTGGAATAAAGATCATACAAATAGGCATAACACAGCTTTTTAACATAACAGAGATGTTGTACTCAATGAAGAGGAAGGTATTCAAATGTTTCCTGAAAATGGGTACGGACTCTGCTATTCTAGCCTCCAGTGGAAGCTGGTTTCAAAATGGAGGAACCAGGACAGAGAGTCTTGACTGCAAGGATCGGGAGGTGGCTTCCCAAAGGTGTGGGATGACCAGGAGCCCAGACAAGGATGAACAAAGAGCCTGTGTAGGGATGTAGGGTTTGAACATTGCAATATAATATTTAAACTGTATGTATTTTTTTATCAAACATTTGTTTTCAATACACATCTTCATTACTTCAATCATTAAGCATATTAATGTTATTGTTTATTACATCTTGATTTATCTTACCAACTATTGGTTTACCCTGTCCCCCCTGTAATTATTAGAACAGTAATGTTTTAATTTTGGCTTTATGTTTCAAAAGCTGTGATAAAAGAAAATGGTTTCTATAAAGTTAAATGATATATTCTGCTTTTTTATATATAATATCAGGACACCAAGTGTATTGGTATGAAATGATATACATTAATAATGATAATAACCTTTATCTATATAGCACCTTTCATACAAGGAATGCAACTCAAAGTGTTTTACATTAATAAAAGTCAAGTACAGTGAAAGACATATAAAACAATAAAATCAGACATTTGCATCAATAAAAATAAAAGGACCAAAATTATGTTGTTTCAGAATGCTTAATCTTGCCTATGGGGTAACCTAAAAGCTTGAACTAATTTGGTTTCAGGGGATCCGCAGCGGAAGAGAACTGTGGTGCCTCAAAGCCATTGTGGTATATGATAGATGAGACAAGAAACTTGTCCCAAATGACCTGAAACCTCCCAACCCAACACGCCATTCCAGCAGGAATTCCCGGCCTGTTCCCGGCCTCTGCCACAGAGGCATTCCCCTTTTCTGCCTATAAGAACTTGTTGTCGGACCTTTTCAAGTTAATTTGACAGCCTGCACTTGCCTGTATCAGCTTCCTTGTAATTCCTTGTATATTCAATAAATTCAACTTTTGATATTTGGACTCTTGTCATCTTATGTATGTTTAGTATTTGGTTTCTTATCCTTTGCATGAAATAAGTCCAAAAAACTCTGTCACACAATTAAATTCCCTGGACACTGGGTATCTTATCAAGTGATGCCCAGCAAGGCATGTACGACAGCTTTTTTTCAAATGACCTTTACTGTATACTTTTTTCTTACTTTAGCGTTGACATTTTTATTTAAAAGACAAGAAACAAGTTGAGAAACGTTGACTGCTTTGGGGTGAAAACCATTCTTTAAGAGTCCACACACTGTGCTAGGCAATGAAATATTGAATCGTCTCGTTTTTTTCTCAGAGGAAGACTAGTAAACTAGCTAGCTTTCTTGAGAGTCATGAATAGTAAAGAGTACTATATTTACATAATAAAAGGTGGAGCATGCTACGGTGGTAAATGTTGCATATTAAATCAGACAAACGTTTATCTAGCACCTGTAAGCGTTTATCTAGCAGGCGTTGGTGACTGGTGTAGGCGTTAGATTAACAGGCGCAGGCGTTAATCTAACAGGTGTAGGAGTTAATCTAACAGGCGCAGGCGTTACTTTAGCAGACGTTAGCTACAGGTGTAGGCGTTTATATAACAGGCGTAGGCGTTACCTTAACAGGCGCAAATGTACGCGTTAGTATAACAAGCGTTGCTAACAGGCGCGGGCGTTTGCTTAACAGCCGTAGGCGCTGACCAATAGCGTTCTGGACGCATGAATTCTGACCCCTTTGGCGTTCCATAAAATTGAACTGATAACCGTCAGTCAATGACAGATAATGACGTTTCGTGTAACCATTGGTTGCCAGTGGCGTAGCAGTGAAAACATTCTCTTCGGACAAACGGTCCATGTAATTTCAGCGATGTTTTCCCACACGTAGGGGTAAACTGCTAAACAGAAAAAAAACCCTAAGTTGAGTAAATTGAATTTACTTGCCTTTAACATCCCCGCCCCTTTTACACATAAGAAACCACTATGTCTAACAACAGTCAGTTTTCCCGACTTTTTTTTAACTGCGGGTGAGTTGGCTATTATTTTACCGGTAATAACGACTGTAAATATTCGAAATTATTATTAAAATTAAATATATAGTTACAGGTTTTCCTTGGCCACACAATATTCGTAGCCCGTCAAATTTATTATATTAATAAATAGTTTATTTATTTATTTATAATAAATAGTTTATTTATTTATTTTTATAGATAGCCTATCGTCAACCCACAACGTAGTGTAAATTGAATTGGTAGCTCTTCTGAACCAGTTGTCAGGATGGCCGAGCGGTCTAAGGCGCCAGACTCAAGGTGAAAATCCTTCCTATATCATGGAGTATTCTGGTCTCTGAATGGAGGCGCGGGTTCGAATCCCGCTTCTGACAAAGCTTTTCCCTCATAGCGTTGGAGTAGGACAATCTACGTAGGGGAATCCCACAAAAACTAAGATGCGAAAATTGATTATGCACTCACCTAGACCGTTTTCACGTGGCTGAAAAAGAGCAACCACGTTTCAATGAAGCAAATGTTTGAGTGGTTTCCTCCATTGGGTGGCGCCATCATCGTAGTAAAAAGTAGTCATCACTTCATGGACGAGTTTTACTGGTAACCATTGCTCCTGAAGATAAACAGGAGACCCACTAACTCGTGTGTCCGTGTCTGTCTGTGTGAGAGATGGTTAAAAAAATGTCTATGTGCATCATAAACTTGTGGCCTAACCATGTTAGAATATAAAATCATACAAGTCTTGATTGTGATTAAAAGCAACATCTGTACCATGAGTAGAAAAATCATTTTGAAACAGTGAACCGCTAAAACAAAGGATCCAAAACAGATTCATACAACAAACAGCAATTATGAACATGAATACATTTCGTGTTGTATCAATTAATTTCATCTTTACACAAAAATGTAATTAGTCTTTTAGGATGCACACAGAAAAACAAATACCCCTTTATCTTTGTAATTGGATCTCTACGGATTTGATAATAGTTAAAGTAGATTAGACACCCTGAGAGTTTATGTGTGTGTGTGTGTGTGTGTGTGTGTGTGTGTGTGGGTGTGTACGAGCAAATGCTTGTGTCCAAGCTTTCCTGTGAGTGTGTGTGTGCACATATGTGGCCTGCTTAGTAAATTGAGAGGGATGCAACAGTGATGGGAGTGTGTGATCCCAGTAGGGTGTTTTTTTTAAGCAGAAGGAGATCAAAGAGACATTAGATTCTGAAATAAATCACACACCCAGTCCTCACTGTGACTATATCTGAACCCGCTATACACACATACACGGCTGAACACGACACACAAAACAACACACACACAGAGCATGCCGCACATACAAAAATATACTGTTCATAGGCGCAAACACAACTGCACACACACAAGGATGCTTGCACTTACACAGACACACACACACAGACACACACACACAGACACACAGACACACACACACACACAGTAGCTTGTATGCTTTTGCACACACATTGACACACAAATACACACATATTCTCTCTCTCCACATGGTTCAACCCACTGTCTCTTTCTTCAAAAGACTTCCTCCCCCCACCCTACCCGTGTTCACCCCCATGGGGCTTCATAACTATCTGCTTACTGTCTCGGATTCCTTTGTTACACTCTTTCTCACGTTTGCACAAAATCCCATTTCCACCAGCTTTCTGCAAATAAGCAGAAAAACGCTTCGTAAGACAAAATGGTTGTTCATTCGTTAGAGAGAAAGTCAGAAATGCCAACTAGAAGGTTTGACATGTTTATCCTCAGGGAGCTCTCTCCTGCTGTCTCTCCCGCTGTCTCCCTCGCTGTCTCTCTCTCTCACTGTCTTTATCTCTGTGTCTCTCTCAGTCCCTCCCTCTGTCTGTCCTTCTCTCTATGTCTTTCTTTATGTCTCCCTCTGTTTCTTTCTTTACGTCTCAGTCTCTTTCGCTATGTCTCTCTATGTTCTTCAGGCTGTTTCCTCTGGATAGAGTGGCTGAAATTCCCTTTGTGGTTATAATGAGTATTATAGTTTTGCGTTTTCTAAACATTTCACACTGAGTTTGTTGTGGTTAGCTTTATTGGATAGGATTGTAATTTGTTCTCTGGAATTATTCCATAAACACTGTCACTTGGAGACGGAAGAGCACAGGGAGATAAAGAGAGGGGAGATCAACAACAATGGGGAAATTGCCCGGAATAATTTTATTCTTATTTCATTTGTAGAATTTGAGTTAAAAACATTCTGGTTCTATTCTGTTTCTATGACTTGAGCATATGTGGGAGTAAGACGACTGAGGGTCAATAACTGACACTTGTGACCCAGAGAGCTGAGTTACTGAACCGACACAGAGATATTTACATAGCTATATAAATGGAGACATCAAAATTGATTGCCCATAAAAAAATCATACTTTTACTAATCCTAACCCTACACTTCAATGTAACCCTAAAGCCTTACCTTAAACTTTACAACCTAACATTTATGCTTAACCTTAACATAGCCCTATTGCCTAATCCTAACTAGTAATGCCTAAATCTAATTCTAACCCCATTTATTTAGGTGAGACAACCAAATCAATGAAAGTTAGCGTTCTGCTTCTGACGTTTTGTGTACATGTGCATTTTTATGTGTTGTGGTTATGTGTGTTTGCGTGTATGTGTATGTGTGTGTGTGTGTGTGTGTGTGTGTGTGTGTGCGTGTGTGTGGGCCAGCATGTGTATCCCCGCGTATGTGTGTCCTTTTGATAGCCACCCACATGAATATGCAGATTTGTTTCAGGGAGCGTATGTGCTCGGCATTAAAGCCCACTCTCCACTGCTGACCCAATTTTACATCACATATTGTACGTGTGTGTATGTCTGCCTGTTATTGCATTTCACTACCCTAAAGCACGGAGTGATGGAGACAAAACCAGACAGGCATTCATATGTGTGTATGTGTGTGTGTTCAAATAAAACAAGTTGTTAGTGGCTAATGTGGTTTTGTCCTCATCCCGAGTGTCACAGTGGCGAACATGTTACATTACTCATATGTGATGCCTGGAGGTTTAATACTGACCTGTGATTCAATCATCACACACACACACACACACACAAACAAGTTATTCAGTGACCCATGAGGTGAGAACACGGAAGGTGAGACATTTGGCGAGAGGAGCCTTTTAGTGGTTGACCGAAGATTCTGACATTTGGCAATGTGTGTGTGTGTGTGTCTGTTTGTGTGTGAGTAAGAGAGAAATGTTGTTGGCCTACACCTTCCATTGTACAGTTGCATATCATTTTTATAAATTAGATTTTAATATGATGAATATATAATAATGCATTTTCAGAGTGTGGTAAAGCTCAGGACTGATAATGCAGGTGACATACTAGAGAGGATGTAGCTGACTAGATAAACACTAGATGGCAATGCAGAGGTGCAACCACACGACAGGGTGGGGAACAGATTGCTTCAGTGTTTTAACCACTGGATTTAACATATGGGCCTTCCTCTAATGTGTTTCCATATATTTAATGTGGATTCACCAGCTCTGTCCTTCTCTAACCTCACTCCGACTCCGTAGCTCTGCCAGCTGAATAGTGTAGCAGCCCCAGGTTACCCTGTAGGTGACTGGCACACACACTCAGACACAAACACACACAGAGGATCCTGTGGAGTTTCCAGGTCCTGGTTTGAAGTATCAGAGGCAGAGACAAAGCCAGTCTGCCTGCCAGTATGATCCAGCATCCTCAGTGAGCGGGTCTGTCTTTCTTTCTGTTCTCCTTTGATCTCAGTGATGAGTGTTTTTCTGCTCCTGCGCTGCGTCTGACCTGCATCCATCTCAGCCAATCTGTGCTCGGGGACCTTAGCCCACCTGTCACATTAGATACACCAGAACACCTCTGTCCGGGACCCTTTTGCCTCTCTCAAGGGCACCCCCCTCCCTCCCTCCCTCCCTCCCCCTCTGCCTGTCTTTCCCTCTGTCTTTCTTTCTATCTCTTTACCTCCGTTTCCCTTTCTCTCTGTAAGTACGTAGTGGTGGAGATGGATGCTGACACAGAGTACAGTTACAGGTCTTGAGTGCAGAATGTGTCTGTATCTGTGTGTGTGTGTGTGTGTGTGTGTGTGTGTGTCTGAGTATGTGTGTGTGTGTGTGTGTGTGTGTGTGTGTGTGTGTGTGTGTGTCTGAGTATGTCTGTGTGAGGTGTGTGTCTCTATCTGCGTGTTTGTCTGTGCTTGTTTTTGAGTTTCCTATTGTCAGAATATTTTGAAAATCCGATGCTATTATTCTTTATACAACCCCTTTCCAAAAAGGTTGGGACGCTGCGTAAAATGCAAGTAAAAACAGAATGCAATATTGTGCAAATCATTTATCCCTATATTTATTTGAAAATAGTACAAAGACAACACATCAAATTATGAAAATGAGTAATCTTATTGTTTTTGGAAAAATACATGCCCATTTTGAATTTGATGCCAGCAACACGTTTCAAAAAAAGTTGGGACAGGGGCATATTTACCACTGTGTTGCATCACCTTTTCTTTTAACAATACTCTGTAAGCGTTTGGGAACCTGTAAGTATCTGGGAACTGAGGAGACCAATTGCTGTAATTTTGAAAGTGAAATGTATTCCCATTCTTGCTTGATATAGGATTTCAGCTGCTCAACATTTCGGGGTATCTATAGTTGTGTTTTTCATTTCATAATGTGTCAAATGTTTTCAATGGGTCTGGACAGGCCAGTTTAGCACCCAGACTCTTTTACTACAGAGCCATGATGTTGTAACACGTGCGGAATGTGGTTTGGCATTGTCTTGCTAAAATAAGCGAGGCCTTCCCATAAAAAGACATCTGGATGGCAGCATATGTTGCTCCAAAACCTGTATACATTGTTTAGCATTAATGATGCCTTCACAGATGTGCAAGTCACCCATGCCATGTGTACTAATGCACCACCATACCATCGCGGATGCTGGCTTTTGAACTGTGCGTTGATAAGAAGCCAGATGGTCCCTCTCCTTTTTAGTCTGGAGGACGGGGCATCCATGATTCCCAAAAATAATTAAAAATTTTGATTTGTCAGACCACAGGACAGTTTTCCACTTCGCCTCAGTCCATCTTAAATGCGCTCGGGCCCATAGAAGGTGGCAGTGTTTCTGGTTCTTGTTTATATATGGTTTCTTCTTTGCATGGTAGAGTTTAACTTGCATTTGTGGATTCAGCGACGCTGAATGTTCACAGACAATGGTTTTCAGAAGTGTTCTTGAGCCTGTGCATTGATGTCCACTGCAGAATCTTTGTCTGTTCTTAATGCAGTGCTGCCTGAGGGCCCAAAGACCATGGCCATCCAATATTGGTTTTCGGCCTTGTTCCTTGCGTACAGAGATTTCTCTGGATTATCTGAATCTTTTAATTATATTATGTACCATAAGTGATGAGATCCCCAAACTCTTTGCAATTTTACACTAAGAAACTTTATTCTTAAATTGTTTAACTATTTGCCTGCGCAGTCTTTTAGTTGTGAGATTTTTCTGCTGGTTTATTTTTTAGTATTACACTTTTCCAGTCTTTTGTTGCCTCTGTCCCAACTTTTTTGAAATGTGTTGCTGGCATCAAATTCAAAGTGGGCATACATTTTTCTAAAAACAATGAAATGTCTCAGTTTCAACATTTGATATGTTGTCTTTGTACCATTTTCTACAGAATATATGTTATAAATGATTTGCACATCATTTCATTCTGTTTTTCTTTCTATTTTACACAGCATCCCAGTTTTTTTGGAAACGGGGTTGTAATTATATGTATATAATTAATCAGTGCTAAATGGCTATTTAGGTTTAATAAGATAAACCACTTTAGTGGCCACTTATCTATTCAGATTAAAACTGGATTATTAAAAACCTCTGGACAATAACATAACTGAATGGACAGGGATTAGGAACAGTGATTACAGAGAGAAAGTCCGGTGTTTGTGTGTGAAAATGTTTTTGTGTGTGTGTGAGGGGCTACAGGGTAAAACTGACCCTCTCTAACACCTCTCCCTTTTCTGCTCTTCCTGGAACTAGTGTTCCTATATCCATGTATTCCTCACTGGACTGTTCTGTCTGTTCTCTGTTCTCTCTCTTATGACAGAGCTCTTCTGATAAACCCCTCTCTTCAATTCACTTCAAGGGCCTCTGCTTTACAAAAGCTCCCTCTCTCTTTTCTCGTCTCTACCCCCGCCCACCTCCCCTCTCCCTCTGTCTGTTCTTCAGGCCAGGATGGGTGGCTGAGTTTAATGAATTCTCTTTTCTATCTCCAGTCAGGCACTGAAAGCTGATTTCTGATTAGAAGAACTAGGGGCTTGTTTCTGGGTTGAGGTTTTGATGTTAAACGGTGTCGTTACGAATGCGTCACTGTTGTGATGAGCTCACAGGAGTACGATGAAGTTGGCGTTGATATTGACCCAAGGATATCTCTTAAAATTAAGGCTGGGCTTTAGGGAGTCTGTACCTGATCCTAGATCTGGCCCTACAGGAAACCTGAATTACAAAAAACAATAACTCCCTATCAGTCCCCAGCTGTTAGTCACCCTCTTCTGAGGTCATAGACAATACATAGACAGGTGTTGGATCTGCTCTGAGCTGCTGGAAAAACCTGTTTCCCTGTCGCTTTGATCGGATGTATGGATTATCTTAGTTCTGATGAGGTGACGGATTATCTTAGTTCTGATTGGATAGATGGATTAGCTGCTTAATGAGAGCAAATTGATTAATCTAACAGAGTGGCACGCAGGCCTTCACTCTTTGGCACTACGTATCCAGAAGCTTTTGTGCATGTGCGGATCACGTTGTGCATTTCCTCATCACTTCTTCTTTAAACCAGGGAGTAGGCAGTTAGTGTTGTTTTTCACCATTCCAGGCTGGGATGGAGCAGCACGACCATCACAATTACATCGCAAATGTCGCTACACTAGAGAGAAGTCACAGTCACAGAATGGCAGGAAGTCACAGTCAGAATGGCTGGAAGTCACAGCCAGAATAGCTGGAATGGCAAGACGCGGGTCAGACTCCTATAACGGAGTGAACTGTGCTGCCTGCCACAGGAGGACCTGCTCATTGGCCTCATCAACCATCCATCCTCACTCTGCTCAGGCCATGTGGTTCTCTTTTAACCACAACTAATATTGTTGTATCTGCGGGTGGCGTTAAGAACCAAAAACCTTTATCTCTGGGACAAAATGGTAGTCCAGACCTACACTTTTGGAGCCGTTATTATTTTGTTTCGTTTTTTTCTCATTCTGTAATAAAAAAAGAGCTATAAAAGTAGAATAAATAATGATTATAAAAATTCATAATACGTGAGGACTTTTGAAACATACAGCTCCGGAAAAAATTAAGAGACCACTGCAACCTTCCTTTTCGACTTTTTTGGAAAAGAAAGAAAAAGTTGCGGTGGCCTCTTAATTTTTTCTGGAGCTGTATATGCAACTAAAATAGACAGGAATGAAATGTCCTTACACGGAAAAACTTTGTGCACCCTGTTACCTTTACATAGAAAATTAATCTGAATCAGGTGCAAATGACTTGGAAATCGTTATAGAGTAACTCAGCAGAGTCCATCCATCCATAAAGATCAGAAACCTGGTCTGGTGTGGTCTTAACCATATGGTTGTGTGGTAACACATCATGTCAAGATCAAAAGACCTATCCGAGGCCCTCAGAAGAAAGATTATTGATGCCCATGAGTCTGGGTGGGGTTACAAAGCCATTTTCAAGCTATTCAAATAACATAATTCCACTGTTCGACAGATCATCTACAAATAAAAAATCCAGACCTCTGGCAGTCTACAAAGACAGGTCATTTCACCAAATTCAAGAACCCCAGGGTAACATCACGGAATCTACAGGCCTATTACCACAATCAATGTCGAAGTGCGTTTGGTGAAGGCAGGGGACTGGTAAGGTTTGATGAAGGCAGGGGACTGGTGAGGTTCAGTATTGGCAAGGGACTGGTGAGGTTTGGTGAAGGCAGATTCAGAAGAAATGAGGAGTGCGGGAAGCACCTAGCTATGTAAAGAACACATACAGTATCTCACAAAAGTGAGTACACCCCTCACATTTTTGCAAATATTTGATTATATCTTTTCATGTGACAACACTGAAGAAATGACACTTTGCTACAATGTAAAGTAGTGAGTGTACTGCTTGTATAACAGTGTAAATTTGCTATCCCCTCAAAATAACTCAACACACAGCCATTAATGTCTAAACTGCTGGCAACAAAAGTGAGTACACCCCTAAGTGAAAATGTCCAAATTGGGTCCAATTAGCCATTTTCCCTCCCCGGTGTCATGTGACTCATTAGTGTTACAAGGTCTCAGGTGTGAATGGAGCAGGTGTGTTAAATTTGGTGTTATCGCTCTCACACTCCCTCATACTGGTCACTGGAAGTTCAACATGGCACCTCATGGCAAAGAACTCTCTGAGGATCTGAAAAAAAAGAATTGTTGCTCTACATAAAGATGGCTTAGGCTATAAGAAGAATGCCAAGACCCTGAAACTGAGCTGCAGCACGGTGGCCAAGACCATACAGCGGTTTAACAGGACAGGTTCCACTCAGAATAGGCCTCGCCATGGTCGACCAAAGAAGTTGAGTGCATGTGCTCAGCGTCATATCCAGAGGTTGTCTTTGGGAAATAGACGTATGAGTACTACCAGCATTGCTGCAGAGGTTGAAGGGGTGGGGGGTCAGCCTGTCAGTGCTCAGACCATACGCCGCACACTGCATCAAATTGGTCTGCATGGCTGTCGTCCCAGAAGGGAGCCTCTTCTAAAGATGATGCACAAAAAAGCCCGCAAACAGTTTGCTGAAGACAAGCAGACTAAGGACCTGGATTACTGGAACCATGTCCTGTGGTCTGCCATGTCATGAGACCAAGATAAACGTATTTGGTTCAGATGGTGTCAAGCGTGTGTGGCTGCAACCAGGTGAGGAGTACAAAGACAAGTGTGTCTTGCCTACAGTCAAGCATGGTGGTGGGAGTGTCATGGTCTGGGGCTGCATGAGTGCTGCCAGCACTGGGTAGCTTCAGTTCATTGAGGGAACCATGAATGCTAACATGTACTGTGACATACTGAAGCAGAGCATGATCCCCTCTCTTCAGAGACTGGGCCGCAGGGCAGTATTCCAACATGATAACGACCCCAAACACACCTCCAAGACGACCACTGCCTTACTGAAGAAGCTGAGGGTAAAGGTGATGGACTGGCCAAGCATGTCTCCAGACCTAAACCCTATTGAGCATATGTGGGGCTGTTACGCATGCAGGTACTCTGTATGCGTGTTTGTGTTTTTTCCCCTCCTGACTTTTCCCCAGGTGTCCCTTATGTTCCTGATTATGCTCGTTGGTGTTTCCCACCTGGCAGTCATGAGTGCAGCGCCTGACTGCTGAGGTGGAACAATCAGTGGACAACCCTCCTAATTCCTTTTTCCATTACCCAATCACATCACACATCCCTTGTTTAAAAACACAGTCAGTTGGTTCTCCCAGAGAGACTCTTTTGATTTACCCAACATGGACATAGACATTCTTGAGATACATACCTTTTTTGATAGACAGACACTTTGCTCATACATACATCACTTAGTTTAGCACATACATCTCACTTCGTCCTGTTTCATGTATGTATTGCTGTGGTGTTTTGTTTGGTGTTGTCTAGTCAATTGTTTGCTGTGTGCTATTTAGTCCCCTTTCAACCTGTGTGTTTTT
>JACXGI010015541.1:0-17287 GCA_016801175.1 Esox masquinongy
GCTTCTCTTGGTCTTTTTGGGAAACCAAGCCTTTGATTCTGGCTATATTTTTTAGATGATAGAATGCTGTTTTGGTGACCGCTTTGATATGACTGTTAAATGTGAGGTCTGAGTCTATTAGAACACCAAGATTACGCACTTGATCCCTGGTTTTAAGGGCCCGAGAGTCTAGCTCTTTACTAATACTAGTTCTTTTATTCTTGTTGCCAAACACAATAATCTCAGTTTTATCTTGGTTTAATTGTAGACAATTTTGGTTCATCCAGGTAAGCAACCATTGAAGTGATGAATGATCCGTCCTGAGGAGGAACTTGCAGCTGTAAAGGTAGGGGCAGAAGTGCTTGATGGCCTAAACCATTGCCAATAGTTCTCGCCGGAGTCACAAAGTAGTTCCTCTCCGTCTTGCTCACTGCCTTACTGTAGTATGACACCACTTTCTCTCCATCCCCTGTCTGTTGGGATAGGACCTCCCTGAGGACAACACTGCTTGTCAGTATCCAAGACAAACAATTCTCCCGGTCTGGGAAGACGGAGCACCGGGGGCGCTGGTGTGTGCTTCCCTCAGCTGTTCAAAGGCATGCTTACAGCTGTCGTTCCAGTCAAACCGTTGGCCCTTCTCGCTCAAGATATGCAGTGAGCGGGCGATGTCTGCAAAGCCCTTGATGAATCGCCAATAATAGGATGCCAGTCCCAGGAAGCTCTTCAGCTCTGGTACTGACGAGGGTGTAGGCCATTCCCTCAAGGCGTGAACCTTGCTTTGATCTGTAGACACCCCCATCGGGCCCATCACATGGCCCAGGAAGCTTGTCTTGTGGGGAACAGGTGACACTTGGCTGGGTTGAGGCGAAGATTAGCCTGACCAATGCGCTGGAACACTAGGTGGAGATTGATGAGAGCATCCTTGAAGCTGGCTGCATGAACCAGCAGGTCGTCCAGATAAACCACACAGGCAGACTGGGGGACTTGGTGGAGCACCCGCTCCATTAGGAGTTTGAAAGTGGCAGGGCTGTTGCAGAGTCCGAACGGCATCACTGTAAACTCCCACAGGTCCCTCCTGATGTTAAATTCTGTTTTGGCGCGAGCGGAGGGTGAGAGAGGTACCTGCCAGTACCCGCTGCGAAGGTCAAGAGAGCTGAACCAACTGGAGCCAGCCACCTGGTCCAACGTGTCATCTATGCGTGGTAAGGGGTTTGAGTTCTAGCATGTAACCACAATGAGGCGCCGATAGTCCAAGCAGAAACATAGGGATCCGTCTTTCTTCCATACCAGCACTGCTGGCGATGTCCAAGGACTTTCAGATGGTTGGACGATACCGGCATCAGCCATCTCCTGAATCTTTGCTTCCGCTTCTTCCCATTTTGCCATAGGAAGCCTGCGAGCAGGTTGTTTGATGGTGGGTGCTTCCCCTGTGTAAATGTCATGCTGTATTACATTGGTGCGAGTGCATTCTCTGTCTTCGGCCGCAAACAAGTGTTGGAATTTGGTGAGGAGAATGCGTAGCTGCCACAATTCTTCTGCTTCAAGTCCCTCACTGCTACGTTGGAACAATTGATCAAGAGCTACTGCAATTTTTGGTGGCATATTACCCCAGGATGACGTATCCACGTGCCTAGCTGAGACATGCTCTATTCTTAGTTGTCCCTGGGGGGGAAGGGAGAGAGCATTCTCCAAAGCGAGCTGACAGGTTGGCAGTCTCGTCCACCACCCCAGCTGCGGTCAGAGAGTCCATCCCCTGGATGCAGGTTTCAGAGATTGTCGAGAGGTAGAACTTCCGGGTGATCGTAGTCAGCGCCAACTGAAGCAGAAGATACTGGCTGCCATGGATTGGGACCGTCTCACCAGTCACTGTCTCTAACCTGGTTTGAGTGGAACACCAACTCTTCGTGTTAGGAAGGGCCCCTGGTTGGATGATGCTAATTGTGGAGCCGGGGTCAATCAGGGCCTCTAGCAGGACCCCAGCTACAACACAGTTCACATAGATACTCTTCTCACCTCTCCCTAGACATCCCACTCTCTTCACATCGGGGCGGTTCTCCCTAATGGCTGGTGTTGCCCCGTCTACACCAGCCCTTCCCCGTTTCCCGGCGGATGCGACTGACGTTTATCCTGCTTCTTCTTCTTGTAACATTGTGCCACGTTGTGCCCTCGGCGTCAACAGAAGGAACATGACTCCGGCTGTGACGTAGCTAGGCAGACTGTGGCACTCACTTCTTCTGATGCTTCGTCATCAGTATTGCAGACAGCCCTCACAATGTGAGGGGGTGGAAGGGGTGGTTGCTCTTCACAGATTATTGCTTCAAGGTGCTCTTCTCCTCTGATAGTTGCTTAAACTCCAGGCACTTCAAGGTTTTCATCATGTCTTCAATGTCACGAAGGAGGTCCGTAGCTTGAAGGGATCCCACTTCTGACACCAGCGTAGTGGGCTCCTCATTAGACCAAGACTCCATAGATGGTTAACTGTATGCTTTATTTAACATTAAAGCATTGGACAATGGAACTGCAGCTGCCAGATGACATAGACAGGCCAACATAGGCAATGATAACCAGAAAGCTTACTCTAACAAACATCTCCTAACATAATAAACTCCATCACACACCACTTCAGAGATCATCCTTCTCTAACTCACAAGATAACTAATTACACATTAGAATTCATATTCTACCCATAATGCCTTGCACCTAGAAACCAATAACAGCCCAGTCAGAAGTGAGCAGCGCACACACATAGAACACATACCAAGGTGGTCGCCACTACAATACATAGGTTTCTCAATGTCTTAAAATTCTACCAGTCCAAGCTAGAAATTGTCTTTATAGCATTTGCCCACACAACATTTCTTTTATGAGTAGCATCAGATATTTCAGATTTAAACCAGGAATCTGTTCTCAAATCTTATCCTCATATAAGAGGCATGCTTATCCGCTAGAACATTAGTGAAAAACATTAGTTTTTCACTAATGTAAAAACATTAGTGAAATACTATAGACCTAGCTCAGCCTCTGAAAAGGCGAAAATGCAGTCAAGATTACTTTGCGAGAGTTCTTATAAAAAAAAGATAAAATGTGGTTTGGCCTTCGGAATTCTGACATTCTGTAACGCACACAATCAGGCAATGGTTGCTAATATCTAAAGGAAATACACTGCTTGCCTTACAGTTTACTAAAACGTTTGTCAATATATAATCAATCAATTTAAATTTTATATGATCCTTTAAATTTGGCTGAGTTGGCTAGGTGATTAGCTGGGTAAAGTTTAGGCCAACAAGGGAACTCCTATTTCCTCCCTGTGTTTCCCAGTTTAGGTTAAAATCACCAATGATATCACTTCAATTGATATAAATGTGGCCAATTGGTCCATTAGGTGATTTAGCATGCCTTTCTTGGCAGATGGTGGGCGATATACTCCAATAATTGGGGACAAGTTTACTACTTACCCCTTTGTTTATGCAAGCATCAAATAATAGACACACTCCTTCATTGTGGTTTATGGTTGTCCCCAGTTAGAGGCAGCTGCCTTGCGTTGCCTCTACTTGGGTATTCTATTTAAGTTCTGTCTTGTCGCCCCTTTGTGTGGATCATAGTGTAGGCTACATGCATTTTAGTTCTCAGTTGTACCTCTTCTTTTGTTTTGTTCCCCGGAATAAAAGGACTCCTGCTCTGCGCTTTGTGTCCTGCCTACCCTCAACCGTGACACCCAACACTAAAGTACTGGAACCCGGTATATGTTCCGGTGATGACAACGGAACAATAGGTGCAAACCTGTTGGTATGCTTTAGCTCCTGTTCAGAAGGCAATAGTGATCATGAACAATTAGTTGTTTTTTAACACATCTTTTCAATGAACTGGGTGCACTGTGCTGTGAAGTCAGAATGAATACTCTTTCATTGCCAATGCTTAACAGCTGTCAGATTTTACATTGTCTGAATAACTATCATTTCTAAAATAGTTTTGGAAGCAAATATGTATGCCACCTCACAGAGATCTCATCGGATCCAGTAGCATGTCCAGGATTTTAGACATGGGGTGGCAAGAGCAGAATAAGAGGTGGCACCGTTTAATTTATAAATAGGACAAAGTTCTATTTGCAGAATATCTCAGTTGTAACGTTGTAACAACATGAATGACCAAATAATTATATATTTTTGTACTGGCTTCATATTAGATCTATTGTTAGTAGTACTTGTGAGATTTATCACAATACCTAGGATGCAAATTATTCAGAAATAATGATTACTCAACATTATTCAGAAATAATGATTACTAGCTAAATATGATTAATCAATCCTACATGAAATGTCATAGGAGATTTAAAATCTGCATGAGACATGCAATACAAAATTTACCTACTTTGTAAATTCAAACATTCAATCAATAATCACAATATAATTAAACAAATGTGACTTTTTATAATACATTATTTGGATGGTCTACTATTGGCAAAAATTTAGCTAAAATACACAAAGAAAAAAAAGACCTGTCAAGTTATATTTACCTATTATATACCTTACAAATTAGCAGGTCAATTAGCTCATTCTTATTCAATAAGTGCAATAGCAAGCTCATCTGATACCATAAATTCTTTAAGCAGTTCAAAAGTGAACACTCACAAGCCAAACAATTAGACTATTCAATACACTATTCAACCTGCAACTCACTTGGCAATTAAATTGCTTTCATGTATAGAAATACAACAGGAGGACATTTTTGCTGCTTGTAGGACAGCTAGCTAGAAAGGTAGGCGTGCAATTGCTATTAGTAGTTAGTCTAGTCATAAATGTTCATCATTTTAATACTGAATGTATGTTAAACAATGAACAGTCTGTTTACACTGTGAATAATAACTACAAAGAAAGCTGCTAGATGACAACAGTGTAGGCTAACTGTACCACTAACATTTAGCCAGAGACCTATGGCGCTTTTCACCTGCATGGTACCGGCTCGAATCTACTCGCCTCGCCTATTCCCGCTTTGGGAGCTTTTCCACTGCATGGTATCAGCTCGACTCGGCTCACCTTTTTTGCTTTTCCACTGGCAAAATGTTGGGATAGTACCTGGTACCAGGTACTTTTTTTAGTACCTGCATCATCGAGGTTCCAAGCGAGCTGAGGCGATACCAAAAGGCGACGTAAAAACACGCAAGACTTCTGATTAGACCAGAGTGACTCAAAGCGTGTAGCAAAGCAAAACAAGCTGTTCTGCTGTTAGCTGTCCAGTGTCAGAGAATGGTTTTATGAGACGAGAACGGCGCGTTTTTGCGGGTCTGTCCCAGGAGTCCTTGCATTGAAATGGGTTCATTTCAGTGCCAGTGTATAGGACCAGACTCGTAATTTGAGCCATCGTATTTTCCCTAAACAACTCCCGGTTTGGACCTATGTACTGGCGTTGAAATCAACTCGTTATCCCCGTGAGACCCACAAAGACTCAGTGTTTTTGTAGCCTAAAAAAGGACCTTGTCCTTTTCCTCCTCTGGGTTTTTCTATAGGCTATATGCCATACATTGCACTGGTCAAAATAGTAATGTCAAGCCAAACAGAAGCAGCCTACCAAGCTTTCTAACTATTTTTGCAGTCTGCAATGTATTATGACCAAAGTTACTGCTCACGCGTGCTTCCTCGCTACTACCGGCATAAACACTGCCTTGTTTACAGTAGGCTACTCTTGAGTCAGTCGGCATGGTATTATAGCCGGCAATTAATAAGGCTATTATTTATACCTTATAATCGAGATGGAGGGATTATGTAGGTTGTTTTAAATGTGTTGGTGTTGAGTTGTTAGGTGTACACACTTAAATCTAACAGGACATTGCAGTTATGTCATCTTTTATACTGCAGGGCGATAATTCTATTCTACTTTTTCACTATTTTTCAAACAGGGTCTGTGACCATGTTATCCAGATTTAGTTTACTTTTGATTTGCCACTTTATGTTCAAAGCTTGTCAATTTAAAATAGAAAATTGGAGTTCATTCAATAGATTTTTCTGTTCACTGCAGGGTTTACGTTAGTTGGCAAATGCTGGCTTTTCGCCAGTATTAGGTGTACGATATCTCCATTGTTGTTCCCGTGTGTGTCGCGTTGGAGGTGGAATCATGGCAGTTTTCCTGTGATGTCACTATGGGCGGGTACAGGGTACTATCTGCAGTAGAAAACGAACTGAGTCGAGGCGAGTAGTCGAGCCCGGTACCATGCAGCGGAAAAGCAACAATTAATACTGTACATAGCTAGATAGCTAGCTCGCATCCACACAGTAATGTTAACCCTCTACATGATAGCATATCAACATTTGACTGCAGCTAACGGGAATCACTTTAATTAATCTTGAGGGTGAATGAAGAAATGGAGATTTCCGCCTATACTGCCATTGCCCATTATAACTGCAATTTGTGTGCACATATGTTGTCAGGAGATGCACAATGAAAGTATTCTGTATAAAATACACCTGGGTCATTATGAGGAATTCATCAGAATATAGATTGGAAGAAAAAAGGTTTTCATGCACAAGCTAAAACACACACACACACCAAAAAAAAAAATGTTTTTACTTTTTCTATTCTTTCATGGACAGGCTAAAACTCAAATATTGATAAATGCTGCTATAAACACATCCTATGGTTACCCAAACAAGTCAACATTATCAGAAAACAATTGGGGATTGGTAGACATAAGTGATAGATCTGGGCAGCTATTTTAGTAAGTGGTGTCAAGAGTCCTCTAAACTCAAATCTGTATATTACATCATTCCACTGTTTGATATACATCTGTAATTTTTTTAATGCTATTTGTTTAGTATAGAAAACCATTTTCTACAATAAAAACAGAAACATTCTCATCCCATTGACTTTCCATGGGAAATTTGACCTATTGCGCAATGAGGATCGATATTGAGGCTCTTCCCCGCCTGGGAAATTTGCCTACCACTGAAGGGACAATCTAATTGGCTACTAGACTTGTCTATCCAACCCAGAGCTAGGCTAATGAAGGCTAACAGCGTTAGCAACGGAATGATTCACGAATTACTACATCCAACGCGTAAATACGCATCCAGACTCTCCGGACAATCGATATGTTTTATCAGTCATACATGATCGGATAACATTGCCAATAGGCTGGTTAAGGTTCTAAGAACCTAACAATTAATTTGGTACCAAACTGGAAGCTTTATCTCAAGCACAGACCAAACCAGACCTTATATTGTAAGAGGAAAATGTTAGACGAAAACGGATTTTCCAATAAAGATGTCGCCTCTCGGATGTCTGGAGCGATAAAGGTAAGTCCCAGGCATCCAAAATATATGTCCTTATGATCGATGGAATGTCTGGCTTCATTGTAAATCAAACTTTCGACTGTTTGTTGGTATGATCTTTTGGTTACTCCAGGAAGTGGTGCTGGAAGGAGCACAAATCCCCCGCTGGGGGGGGGGGATTCGCAACTTTCAGAAACTCCTGCAGCTTTTAGGATAGGTGGAACCGTTCTAAAGTTCTACTCTTTTGAATCAATCCCTTTGATGTTAGTACGCAAGATCTGGGGTAGTTACATTCAAGTTAACTAAACTGTGAAGAATACATAAATTGTGTTTTAGACTGGAAATGCTTACATGCTTGAAAGCACAAAATTTACCTAAATTTGTGTCAGGCAGTGAACATTAACTTTTCACATGATTTTGTTATAGTTCCTCCAGTCAAATTGTTGATGTTATACAGTTTAATTTTTTCTGAAAAAAATGAAACTGTATAATTAACAACATAAAGACAAGTGGTCTGTTGTAAGAATGCACTACGCATCTCTCCAAAATGTGCTCTCATGTCTTCCGCTAAATTGTACGCTTCAATTTATTTGTTAAATATAGTAGGCTGCTTGAGCACGTTACATGGCCTGTGCACAAATATAGGTCTATAAAAGTGCATGTGGGCTGTCTTATAGTAGTTTAGAATAATTACATGAACTGCCCTCCAGAGTTGTGGATATTCTGAAAGCAATTTGCCATCACCTCTCACAGAAATCAGCTGCATTTATCATATCATGCAATTGCGAATAATAGGCCTTATCTTTAGTTTACAACAGTTCTAACCACTAAGCCTCGTAACATAAAAGCATCTGATTGCATATCTCCATTGAAATAATTATGAAATTGGCTACTTGAAACACGGAATTTAGGCAACAAAAAATGCAAGTTTTGTAGAAGCTCAAACCAGACGACATGCTGTAATGAGCGACAAAAGCTCAAATAACCTGTCTTTAAGCAACTGCAAAGCATAGCAGTATTTTCTAGGTACTTTTTTCTTATAGCCTAATATAATTTCGGACAAAGTTGTATTTCACGTCATTACACCGATCCGAGGTCCATGGCCTACATGCTTGAGCCAACTTGGATCAGATCAAGTTGTAGAATCAACTACATTAGGGGTTCTTAAACTTTTTCAGCCGCGACCCCCAAAAAGAAATGTTTAGAATATTGCGACCCCCGCACAGGCATGTGCACATAACATTCTCCAAGGGTATGCAAACTTTTGAGTACAACTCTATGATGAAAACCACTACCCGGGCACCATCTTGGAGGTGGAGGATGACAATATACAGGTCGGTTGCATGCATCGCAATAGTGTAAACAAATACTTCAAAATGGCCAAAATGTTACCACATAACAGAAATGACCCAAATTACTTGGCTAACGTCTAACATTTGCTAAATTAGCTGGGCAAAGCTAACCATAGAAGTTTGCATATTGGATCATTTTAGTATAATTAAACAAAGAGCGAGAAAATACAATGTTGTTGAAAAAGATGTATTTTGTGTTTAATGTAGCCTACCTTTTTAATTGAATCCTCCTTTGGCACCTGCAACCGTTGAGGCACGTAGCTATCAACTTTTGTATTTGTTTTTACGTTATTGTCATTGAACAAGTACAGCACAACAAAATGCAGTAAAAGCCATACCCCCTGTGAGGATTGAACTCATAACTAGAGATCATGAGACTGACGCCCTACTGTACCTACTGCGCAAAGGAGCATGCTGCCAGTGCCAGATGACCATTATTCTTTGGCTTCTGCTGCCGTTCATGCACGTAGCTATCCATCACGTATTGCGTCATTTATTTGGGTGGGTGTAACTAGCTGATTAGCTGCCGTGTGGCTATTCTCACCCGGGTGCCAATAAATAATCCGATATTTGTATTCCTGCCTTGTAGTGATGAGTTAAGGACATTAACTTTGTCGAATATACAAAAGATTTACCAACCATTTGGGATCTGTCAGGTGATCGGCGAGTATGGACCCAGGGTGAAGAACAGCCTGGTGTTCCTGAGACATGATTTAATGGAGTTTACTATTTTAATAGAACGTAACACTGCCTCCTTTCGGTGGAATTTTTTTTTTGATTTATCTACATGAATGGGATGCTTGGTTTGCAAATGTCTTTTCAGTTTCACTAGCTTTAAACTTTTGTGTGCAAGAACTATTTTTGACATTTGAATGGCTTGTTGGGCTGGAGGGCCTTGCGCTTCTCATTTCCCGTAGGCTTATTTTCATTGGAAGTTGATTGCTTTTCTGAACGAATGCTTATCAGGAAATGTTTAAGTGTAGCTCCGTACATAGGCTACTGTTAACCAGTGCAACAGATTCAACCAACCAGTTTCCGTTCTGTGACAACGACTCAAATTCAAAAATATTAATATTTTACATATTTAGCGTATTCTAGTTGTATTCCCCCTTATATACAGTATTGCAGTTTTCAGGTTTATTAAAAATAGCACTTTTTAATTCAAATTTATTTAGAAATCTAGAGATCATCTTGCGACACACAAAATCATCGAGCGACCCCCACTTTAAGAACAACTGAACTACATAATGTTTTATGTAGTTGGATAACGGACGAAGTTGGATAACGGATCAGATCTGGCATAATTGGATTTCGAATGTATGGGTGAAGACTTCTACCTCCTCTTCATTTATGACATATAGACATTATCTTTAAAGTATTGAACCTTTTTAAATGGCTCTCATTCAAGCATACCTAATGAATATCAAATGTGTCATTCATAAGTATAAGTAATTTACTTCCAGAAAGTATCTCAGTGAGTATTTTCAGTGTAGTTAAACATAATTCTGGGTATCACGTAGGTCTATATCAAAAATGTATTTTTTTACATTAAGTAAATTGATTTCAGTCAATGTTTGGACATCCAGAGATGTGCCAGTAGAAGAAAAAAAACTGCAAAATGATTGAACGGTGACAAAGGAACAATGTTTGGACCACCTTTACAACAAGAAAAGGAACCAGTCAAGCCTAGTTTGGTCGGCCCACAATTAGAAGAGATGAATGTTGTTGCCCTCACTGGATTCAAACCTGGATCTCCCATGTGAAAGGTTGCATCTTTAACCACTACACCACAAAGCTAGACATAAGCCAAGTGATAGTGTCTCAACATTAGATAATTTTGTCACGCATTAACACCACACTAAGTTTGAATATTTCGCTAGTCACCATTAAGCATCGTGTTAAACTGACTAACGTTTCTTATTAAGTTTACTTCCACAACAAATAGCATCTATGAACTGTATGGCTTTTGCCACTGGCCGTTTTAACAGCTTATTAGCCATAAGAATTGCGCGATTGCTTGAAGATGACATTTACATTGCCAAAGCTACTTCATTTCATGGCACAACAATGCTTGTTATTCTTTCAGTCATGAATGACATTGATACAATAACTATCAATATAGGTGACGATAACTGACTTTCGTGTTACCCAAAAAACTATTCACAGATGCATACTTCGAAAATCCACCAGAAATAGTCGCAATATAACAGTTTTATTTTAGGCTTACTATAACGTAGCTACTAAAGCTTGTATCCAGCTAAGTTTTTGTCTATCCTGAACAAATCCTAAAGCATAATTTGTTTTGTGTAACTTCATTTCATGGCACAACATTGTTTGTTTTTCTTTCATTCATGAATGACATTGATACAATAACTATCAATACAGATGACGATAACTGACTTTTTCATCAAGTGAAAAGACGAGAATCGTGGAAACCCCTCCTCTTTTACTGCGCAAGGGCTTGTGACTTACTGTATATTACCCCAAAAAGCATGCACAGATGCATACTTCGAAAATCCACTAGAAGTAGTTCGGATATAACCGTAAACAATTTTATTTTGAGTTTACTATAACGTAGCTTCTGAAGGTTGAGGCCAGCGAAGTTTTTGTATATCCTGAACAAATTCTAATGCATAATTTGCTTTCACTGCCTCGAGGCTCAAAAACTGGTCCCCTGCGTGAGAGTCCGTGTCTCTAACCACAATGCTGTTTAACAAGGGGTAGTCAGTCAGTCACTCACTCAGTAAGAGGCATTCACTCTTCTTGGCCAGCTCCGCTTACGTGGTCCGGCAAAAATCTATTTAAATATTGTGAAATATTTTGCATAATCACTTTGCAAAATCCATTTGTCAATCCGTGGAGGATCAACAGCTAATCTCCAGATGCTAATGGTGCTATGCCTACTTCAGTTCCACCCACCACCACAACCTCCCTCACATCTACAACCAACTACAGCTTCAATCACTTCAACAACTTTAGTTAATTCTGAAACAGGTGGTGTTCCAGGGGTAAGAACCAGAGTGCTTCTGGCTCTGTGGGAAACAAGTATGAATCATTATATGATAGCACTGTTTTTTCATTGCAGCCTAAGATATGCGTCTGTCTCCTTAACTTAAAACAAACCAATCATGCACAGTGAATTAGATAACTACTTAATTTGCCTGTGATATTTTCTTGTAGACTGAATATTTAGATTATTGTTGAAAAAAGAAGGTACATCTGTTAACATTACTATTTTAGTGTGTTCTATGCTGGAAACATTAAACTTGTTGCTATTATAGTAAACGATAATGTATACTATCTAATAATGCCATCATTAGATAGTACTGTAGTGTCAGAATGCCCATCACTAGAAGGCAGGGCGACAATAATTTGACTAGCTCTTGTTTTTTTTACTGCTGCCGATTTTTTTAGACATTCCCTTACATCGCACAGCAACAAAAATTCAACAGTTAATTTAAAACATGTACAGTAGTTCATTTGACCGATTGACTGTGCTTTCATTTAGTTGTATACTCTTACGAATTTCTCACAGATAAATGTTATGTTGAATTCACCTTACACAACAACTATGTACATGTTGCAGGTGTTGCATTTCATTACTGTTTTCCTGTCTAAATTCATTGATTCATTTAGAGATGAGAGGCGAGAGGTGATATTGCCACCGTTTCTCTCCCCTTTGATTAGAACAAAAAACAAAATACAGTAAATAGATCAAATAAAAAATAATTCAGTAAATTAAAAAACTTGAAAACTTTTTTAAATTAAACCCAAGTATCACAAAATAAATAAAACAAAATCTTAATGAAATTTAAAAGTTGCACATCCAAATTTTGTATGAAGCTGTTAATTAGTCATACAAAGGCAAGAGATACAGAAAAGAGGTTAGATTTCTCTCTTCAGCACAGACCCAAAGATGTTTGCTAAGACTGGCCAACAGGATTAGCACTTAGGTGGGCAAACAAGCCCATACGGATCAAACTGTTTGCATACCCAAAAGGAAGTCAGCAGAGTTTTTCTTTTCATTCTCTACACAATTCACTTATCTCTACATCTACCCTCCATGGCATTACAGGTAGAGACTACTTGTACAACCACCACCAAATGTCTGTATTGTAGGGAGGAAGCGTTTAGCAGTCACTTCTTCAAAATAATAAAATAACCATTACTACACAGAAAAAACAGCCACATATCAAAATCTGACTTGAGTAACTAAATCGTGGACCTGTAAATGAATGACAGATTTGACAGAATCCACATCATTAGATCAGTTTCTGACTGCATGCCACTGACATTTTTCTATGTCCCATAGCCTGCATTCCATTGACTCATTTACTGCATCAGGTACATTATAAGCACATTTTTCTACCACATTCCGATTACTGTAGTAGTACATTTTACTACCAGAACATGGCAGTGTTAAGGATGATTTAGTGAGTTTTGAATCACATCCAACTACATCGATGATTTTAATTGGCTGATAAGGAATTAGTTACAAGATATAATTGTCTTCTCAGCTGGATGACCCCTAACTGTGAAAAAAACATGTCAGTTGGGCCTATGAGGAAAAATTAGCAGCTTGCCATTTCAGACCAATTAAAAAAGGGGTTTAGAGAAAAGTAAAAAGGCATGATATGTAATATTTTGAGCAAAGGTCAGAGCAGGTGTGTTCTCCATAATTTTTTTCTGGCATATTGATGACTTTTCATTGTGGTACTACTTTTGTTTTGCACAGTCATTATAATTATTATTTACATATGTTCTAAAGCTTTTAAAAATGAAATGTAAAAACTATTGCTGTAGTAGGGTAAATATTCAGTATATTGCTGCCCCAGAACAAACTCTCACACACACTATCACATTTCAGATAAAAGTGTTGTAGAACAATTTGCAATGTAAAAGCATGCCAGTTCAACGTATTACATTCAGATCTGTTCTGTTTCACTTCATTCAATAAATCCTGCTCTCACCTGGTAGTGGGGTTGCTGTCAGAAACGCAGTTGTAGACACAATCGCAAAAATGCTGGATCAAAATATAAAAAAACCCCTCATATTCCAGATTCAGATACTCCAGAGTGAGACGTAAACTAGCATTACACCTGACCACAATCCCATTTCTAGGACTACTAGATAGAACGACAGAGGGAAAGAAAGAGATAGGGGCTTCTCGTACATTCTGTTACCTATAATCCTGTTGTGGGATCAGAGGATCAGCTGTGCTAGTGTCTGAAAGACCGTGCCAGGATCAGTGAGTCAGTGGTGAGTGAAGTCACTAAAATGACCTAAATTTGACTGTACGTAAAAGATCAACACACAACAAGGGAGAGGTTTTCTAAAAAATAAAAATGTTTATTTTATTATATAATTATCAAATATCTTTAAAGTAGTGTGTGAAGAATACAAACATGAGTAGTGTAAGTGGTAATATGGGTGGATTTTAATTACATTCAACAATTACATACATTTTCAATGTGGTAAAGCACAAAACAACAGTTTTAAGAATACCCACATCATCTCCAGGCTCCTCCTCTTCCCTGCCCACCCCTTCTAATGGCTAATACTTGACTTTTCACACGGAGCCCTGTCCCGTTACCTGAGTTCCGGGGAAGTGGGTCTCTTTTCTTTATGTGGCTTAGCTTCTCCTCACTCTCACCATCAGAACTATACAGACAATATGAAACACACCTTAACACAAACATACAGAAGCAACAGCTTGTTAAGTTTGTTGGAGACAGGTTTATATGGGCGGGGGTGTTACCTACGGGCCAGCATAGAGAGGAACTGTAAAGAGAGCGTCGTCCTCTCAGGCTGGGAGGGTAACTGTTCCATGAGAGACCACAGTTGGGCTGATATCGGACCTGCACACATAGTGGAGTGAAAGGTATGTTGTCATACTTGTATCCGTAATCTGTTTGTCACAGCTGATACTCGTAATTGGAAAATTTGGAAGTGGGCTTTAAATATTTCCCAACTGTGCGTTGTTGCATCATCACTGAGAGCACTTATCAGTGCTCGTCCCACCCTTGGCTTCCTGTCTAACACAGCCTATGCCAAAACATATGTACAATCAGTATAGGGTTTTACATTGGTAATTTCACCTTCTAATAATCTGTTGTTCAGAAAATATGTCTGAGATTTGTGATAATAGACAAACATCATAAAGACAAATAAATCATACTATGGCGATGTAAGATGTAGCTAACTATAAATTGTTTAATTATATGTTAGGACTGGAAAGTTGAACCCTGAGAAGAGTAAAGAATTGAGTGCTGCCTACACAGGGATGTCTAGGGATTTGAGGGGCAAGAGCTAATTCAACATAATGTATTAGTGAGAAAGTAATGTAAACTGATGTACTTCTTCAAGACTAAGTTAAACGGGGTAAGCAACATGAGTTTGTAAAGGTGCAAAACCAAGCCCCCACACATGTTTACTGGTAAAGAGCACCATGTTTTTACTTTGCATTGTTTTACATTGAGAGAGCTTGGTCCATAGAACCCAACTGTCAAGTTTTGTAAAGACCTGTGAAGAGACATTTTTGTTTAATGACGTGCAGTTTGCATACTATTATATTTTTTTTATTTTAATAAATCTTTTCTATTTGCAGAATTTACAGCCTCAGTTCTGTAAAATATTTGTTTAATTGATAAATATGATAAATCACTGAAACTCAAAATGCATTTTACACATGCATACTATCACATGTATGTCCAGAAATCCATAGAATAAGTCAACACTTTTAAATAGGCACAAGATAAACAACTGTTCATCAGCATTTCTCTTGCTGTACCTTTATCAGCTAGTTGATTGTCATTTTCTAATGTTAAAATGCAAAATGAGGTGTATGGAAGACTTAAAGGGATATCCTGTAAAGAAGAGCAACGTTGTTGGAACTGTGGTACCCATAAAAACCTGACTCAACTTAAAGCATAACAAAGCTAGTGATTAGTATTCTAAAGACAAACCTGTGTTTCAATCCCCACCTCCAACTCTAAGATACAGCACACATAAAAAAAGAAGAGCATAAAGAAAGTTCACCCACCTATGGGAAGTCTTCTTTAGAGATGTTTCACTGCAGAAGAAATGGTAAAACCAGCAGTAAGATTTTATTAGATTAGATTCAACTTTATTGTCATTGAACAGTACAAATACAGTACAATGAAATGCAGTTAGCATCTAACCAGAAGTGCAAAAAGAAGAGGGCAGAAAATGTATTAAGTATAATGTACAGCTCTGGAAAAAATTAAGAGACCACTGCACCTTATTCTTTCCATTCCAAAAAAATGTTAAGGAAAGTTTTGAGTGAGGAACAGAAGAATTAAATTTGCAGTGGTCTCTTAATTTTAACCCTTCCGTTCCTCACTCAAAACCTTCCTTTTCGACTTTTTTGGAAAGGAAAGAAAAAGGTGCAGTGGTCTCTTAATTTTTTCCAGAAAAAATTAAGAGACCACTGCACCTTATGTTAAAAGTGGGATGTAAAGTGGATATAAAAAGTCTACACATCCCTGTTAAAATGCCAGGTTTTTGTGATGTAAAAGAATGAGACAAAGATAAATCATGTCAGAACTTTTTCCACTTTTAATGTGACCTATAATGTGAACAATTCAATTGAAAAACAAACTGAAATCTTCAAGGGGGAAAAATGAAAAATAAAAACCTTACAATAACCTGGTTACATAAGTGTGCACATCTTCTTATAACTGGGGATGTGGTTGTGTTCAGAATTAACCAATCACATTCAAACTCATGTTAAATAGAAGTCATTGCACACCTGCCATCATTTAAAGTGACTCTGATTAATCACAAATAAAGTTCAGCTGTTCTAGTAGGATTTTCCTGACATTTTTACAAAAGAATTTCCAAAGCATTAGATATACCATGGAACACAGTGAAGACAGTCATCATCAAGTGGAGAAAATGGCACAACAGAGACATTACCAAGAACTGGACGTCCCTCCAAAATTGATGAAAAAATGAGAAGAAAACTGGTCAGGGAGGCTTCCAAGAGGCCTACAGCAACATTAAAGGAACTGCAGGAATTTCTGGCAAGTACTGGCTGTGTGCTTCATGTGATAACAATCCCGTATTCTTCATATGAATGGGCTATGGGGTAGGGTGGCAAGACGGAAGCTTTTTCTTACAAAGAAAAACATCCAAACCCGGCTGAAGTTTGCAAAATCAAACATCAAGTCTCCCAAAAGCACGTGGGAAATGTGTTATGGTCTGAAGAAACCAAGTTTGAACTTTTTGGCCATAATTCAAAAGGTATGTTTGGCGCAAAAACAACACTGCACATCACCCAAAGAACACCATACCCACAGTGAAGCATGGTGGCGGCAGCATCATGCTTTGGGGCTGTTTTTCTTCAGCTGGAACCGGCCTTAGTCAGGGTGGAGGGAATTATGAACAGTTCCAAATACCAGGCAATTTTGGCATAAAACCTTCAGGCGTTCGTTAGAAAGCTGAAGATGAAGAGGAAGTTCACCTTTCAGCAAGACAACGACCCAAAGCACACATCCAAATCCACAAAAGCATGGCTTCACCAGAAGAAGATTAACATTTTGGAATGGCCCAGCCAGAGCCCAGACCTGAATCCAATTGAACATCTGTGGGGTGATCTGAAGAGGGCTGTGCACAGGAGATGTCCTCGCAATCTGACAGATTTGGAGCGCTTTTGCAAAGAAGAGTGGGCAA
>JACXGI010015542.1:0-17283 GCA_016801175.1 Esox masquinongy
CACACACACACACACACATGCACACACACACTACAGGTATAGAGCCACTTGCAAATGCATCCATGTTCACGTGAGGCGCCAGCATAGGAATGCAAGCGTGCACACACACAGGACGCGTTTCATTCTGAGACCGTTTCCACTGCGGGCATTCAGGTGACGTCCAGGCGAGGGATGTTGTTGAATACCAAGTCATCAGCAATTGGATCGACTCTAACCAATCAAAGGCGAAAGACAATTGTTCACGCTTTACCTATGTGTATTCTAACTCACGTTTCTAGTACCCAGCAGAAGGGTTCCATCGGTTTCTGGGACAAATTAAATGCAAGTCATTGTGTTTTGTGACCAATTAGATGGAACCCATCAGATGGAGCCCATCATTTTTTGGGACCAATCAGATGGAACCCATTGGTTTCTGGAACCAATTAGATGGTTCAGACTCCTTACGGAGAAGACGCTAACGTCCGTGGGCGTGGCATAGTTGCAGGCTATTGACTGGCGCCACAAGCTAATGGTTCATCCACATGAAAGTCAGAGCTGGAACCAGAGAATGCCTTTAAAATGGACACCCCGCTCTCCGACAGTTCCCAAGCCTTACTGGTGGTTTCCAGCTTCGCTCGGCACATTTCAAATACACAACACCAGAACAGGAACCCATGTTATGGGCTGTTCTCTCTCCTATTTGTCTCTCTGACCGGCATTACTGTGCAGCGCGGCGCCTTAAGCGCTGGCCTAGTGTTGGTAAGGGAGCAGTGAACCGGTATCTTACGAGCTACGCGGCTATTGCCCAGTCTGAATCGAACGCAGCCCCTCTTCCTTCATGTGCCTCCCAGTTCTATATTTTACAAGGGGGGTGTACGCGGGTCTTTTGCTCACTCGCTGTGGGGCTTTGACAAGGCGGCCTGTTCCAAAGCAGATGTTGAGAGAGTTGTGCAACTCGACCATGCAGAAGAATGAGCTCATTGTTTACAGTCAAACCTGGTGCTAATCTTTTCTCAAACGCTAACAGCTGCCTAACTGCTAGTTTCCCTCTGGGTGTGTGTGTGTGTGTGTGTGTGTGTGTGTGTGTGAGTGTGTGTCCGTCTACATATGCCATCAGCCAGACTCTAAGAGACTAGGTAGGCGCCCGATGCCCCCACTACCAATGGAGAATCAATGCGACCGTAGCCTCTGTACTCCCCCCAAATCTAATCTGCTCAATGAAATCGATCTGTGTAGCTAGCTGCCCACACACCAACACAGTCTTGCTAGTGTTGGGTTGCTTGCTAAAGCCTTTACGCTCGGAGGACCCGGTGTTAAGTCATGCTATGCCTCGGTCCAGCGCAGGCCAGGTGAAATACACGTCTTTGACTTGCACGCCAAGGATGGAGCTGTACGACACACCTGGGGCCGGAACGTGACAAGTGACACTTGCACGTCACGCTGGTTTAGATGCACTCTACAGTAGGCTTCCCAGACAACTCAGGGTAAGGGCTTTTTAGCTAAAACAGCTAGTTCATACTTAGCGTCAACGTAGATTCAGTGATATTAAGTAGATACTAACAGTCCTCCTCAACATCAAGGTAGATTCAGCAATGTGGAGTAGATACTAGCAGTGAGGAGCATAGTCTAGCAATTTCCAGAATAATTAAGAGCGTTGTTTTCGCTAAAGATCCCCCCCATTATTTTCCCCCCAATGACTAATATGTGACAGAAAGGACTGTTATCTGTCGTCAAACTAATACCTTTTCAAAGATTTACTGAATATTTACACTCCCTCTAAAAACCAACCAACAAGTGCACATAAATAAAAGGCTTTGTCCAGTCACGGCATCTCCATTGTCCGTTAGTTGACTGAAGAAATCTCAAACCGAGCGCGATTAAAATGGCCACCATAATGAACACCGCTCTACGGTATCACCTCATCCTTCACCCTGCATCATCTCATCCTTCATCACCTCATCCTTCACCCTGCATCATCTCACCTCCGCTGCAGGACTGGATTCATGTTTCCCATCTTTAAATGTATATTTTATGGCTCAACAGAGGATGGGGGAGAGGCAGGCCTTGTTTGCGTTGAACTTCAGGGTTCAGGACGGTTTGATGCTAATTTCCACTTAAGCCCACAGGGTACTTCCTGCTTGTCCTCTGATGCATTTTTCATTCTTCTTCATTTTCACTCGTACATATTTTTTTTCTCGCTCATGCTTTTTTCTCTATTAATATTCCCTTTTTTTCCCAGTGCCTTCCCTCCTGTTTTTTTTTTCTTTTTCACATTTAGGCTATGAAACCTTGTCGCTCTAATAGCCATGGTACATAGCATGGAAATTCTGTAGGAAATACTATCTCCCTGTCTCTCTCTCCCACCAGGGTTAGGTGGAGAGAGAGAGAGAATAGAAACCTTGCGAAGCATGTAAAGGGGCCTAGCTACAGAGATAACACCCTCCCTCTACAGAGAGATACAGCTGTTAAGATCACATGGGATATTTAAGAAGATAGTTGAAACAAATAAACAGTTCTGTTCTGCTTAGTAGAGTGTCTTTCCCATGGACACCAGTGTGATATATATCTTGGTCTGCCTAGTCTGCTGAGCAGGGAGCGAGCTAGAGCCTTTCTGACAGCTGTCTTCCTTTCCTGCTCTCAGGCCACTCCCCCGTGTCAGAGATCTATAGACGCGTCGACGGGGACGAATTAGCCCAAACATTAGTTCCTGGCATCGGGCCGGAGGTGTTGGCTCGCGGTACGGTAGTGTCGACAGGCTTGAGTCAGAATGAAAGCCGAAAAGGTTGTGGAGGAGCTCAGACATAGTTTGCTGCTTTCCATATGTAGCCTATAATAATATAGCGAATGCTCAGTCCCAGTCTTTACACCACACTCAGCAGCCCTCATTCATTTGCCTCCACAAACCAAGAGAAAGAGAAGGCAGATAAAAGTAACTGGTTGTGCCTGGTGCTGCAACAAACAGACTGTGATAAGTTTGTCTGGAATCCGTCTCCCACCCAGACATAACAGCCAGCCTCTGGCATTACCTAAGAATGGTGTGGAGGGGAGTAACATTGTATACTGAATGCTGGTTATGTAACCGTGTCACGGACAAAAGCCAAAATGGAGGTGTTCTAAGAAAGACAGGAGAAAGAAAAAGATAGAAAAGAGCAAGAAAAAGTGGATGAAGAATGAGAAAGAAAGACAGATAGAGAGGGAGAGTGATAGATATTGGAAGAGACAGACAGAGAGCTAAGTCCAGAAGCAGGCCGGTGATAGCAGAGCCATGACGTCTTCCTTCGGCTTGTCACTGGTTCTTGTCTGTGTCTCACGTCCACTTCCACAGTTCACCAATTACAATCTCCCCCTCCTGAAGGACACATTTCCCAGAGGGCCACAGGTTAGCTGAGGGCAAAGAGTGGTGATTGGTTGGCTCTCCAGGGTCTGCGCTGGCCAATGTCAGCTGACGTCATCCCCTGTGTGTGTGTTTGTGTGTGTGTGTGTGCATGTGTGCGCAACTTACAAGCAACATACACACTCACACACACACACACACACACACACACACACACACACACACACACACACACACACACACACACTCTGGTGCACTTGTACTGGTGAACACATGCAACAGTGACACTTGGCAGTTTCTACACAAAGGTGATATTCAGTGTACAAGTCCTATATATACGTTAAACAACTTGATCTGCCTCGCAGGATTCAGGAATTTGACTTAGTTTGTGTTTCCACAGATTTAGATGTTTTTTGGTTTCAGTCGTATTGAAGTGTAACTCTTGCACCGGAACACTGTTGAAAATTACTGTCACTACCTCTCAGCCAGGAAACATTGAACGCCTGAGAACCGTCACCCATTCCATCTGTAGGAAGAGATCTTAGGTAACTAAATATCCACTTTTTAGGGGAATTACATCATAAACGGATCAAATGGGAAGGCTTTTTTCCCGACAGAACAGCTTAATTGTGTTAGCGGTCGGGAAGGTACGCCCAATAGCACGTTTAAACCTAATTCACACTTGGGAAGTGAAAGAGATGATTTCATCTCTTGTTCACCATCTTTTTTTATACCTTTTTTTTATTATTCTGAGATTTTTAAAAAACCCTCTGCTCGCCGATGATGGGCTGTGCGAATGACGTCTTTGTTCGACATTTTTACACCCCCCCCCTTCCAATCCCCTACTAAACTATGAGTTACAGCGAAAGGGGGGGGAAATCCCCATAAGAACAGAGCAACTGGATCATAGATTTTATTTGGTTCTGTTTGCAGAGCTCAAGCTTGGCTTCATGGGACTGTTATGTCGGTTTCTATGGTGAATAACACGGGCCATGCCAGACTCTGAAGAGTACAAGGAATAAAAAAAAGGAAAAAAAACATGTAGGAAAGGAAAAAAATGAGACAAGAAACTCAATCCAAGAATTTGCAGGGCGTGGAGAGAGAGAAAGAGGCAGAGAGAGAGAAAGAGGCAGAGAGAGAGAAAGAGGCAGAGAGAGAGAAAGAGGCAGAGAGAGAGAGACCGAAGTGAGTGACTGAATGAACAGCCCTCCTTAGACGCTGGGTGAAAAATGGAGTCTGACAGAAACAAAATGGCTGCCTTCTCAATCAGCAGACACCAGCTCTAAGGAGGAGTCGTGTTTTTGCTGGCAAAGATCACTTCAAATATTTGGTGTCAAGAAAACCCTAGCAAAGCCCAGCTGGAACGCACCACCAAAAGACCTTGCAGTGCATTTGAGTACTATAATTATTGGTGCTTTTATGTACAGTTGCTTTTTTATTCTACATCTGTCGTGATTCCAACTCAGTGACGTTCCATAGTATGCCAAGGAGTGCTCATCACACGTTTTAGTGGGAACGGAATTATTGCTTATTCATGCTTTTTTGCCCCTCTATGAATGAAAGATGAGGTGTTTGTGTGTGTGTGTGTGTGTGTGTGTGTGTGTGTGTGTGTGTGTGTGTGTGAGAGAGAGAGAGAGAGATGAGGTATGTTAGTGCTGTCACAGTGGATTGATGAGGTGCGTTTTATTTAACAGATTGAAGTGACTAAAAGGTCAAAGTAGAGTACAGTGCTGGTACCGCTTTGCCACTTCCTTGATTGGTGTGTGTGTGTGTGTGTGTGTGTGTGTGTGCGTGCGTTGTGTGTGTGTGTGCATGTATGTTTTTTAACACGCATTTGTGTTTACATGTGTGTTACATTTTTGGGTGTCTTTTGTTAACTAATCTGTTTATTTTGGTAAGATCTCTTTCCTACACCAAATGCTGCAGTAGTGGATTTTTTTGCTTATCGGTGAGTGTTGGGGTAACAAGATATTGTGACTTTTTGCGGTGACAGGTAATATCAGGGTAATTTATAGAAAGGCAAAAATAATTGTCTTCCTGCATCAGGCTTCTATTAATTTGGTAATGGGGATTATTTAGCCTTGGCTCTTCAAATGGTACAATCATAATTTTGCGACTAGGTCTGACTGTAGTGTCTCGTAATGGCCTAAGGGTGATGAGGGCTTGGCTTGGCTACTTATAGAAAAATCCTATGGAAATGACCTGGGTGTGAGTGACATGTCTGATTATGTTGTATAGACTGCGGCATGATCCACCTGATCTGGCACAATTGATTTTATTTTGTTGAGCCCACCTTCCAACTATTCAACAGAACAGCCTGAAGGTCAGAAGTAGTGATTCGTTGTTCGTTTGTTAACATGTACCAACTAATTTGCTGGTTATGCTAATCTTCACGGGCAGTGTAGCCTAATGGTGATTAAAACTATTCAAATGTTTATTCATTCATGATACCAGCTATTCCATTTAACCTCGGTCAGCGCCTAGTTTAGCATGTTGAGGTTTTTGGGGTGTAGCTCAAAAGTAAGGTAACAAATGCCAGAGGGTAATACAGTAATAACGTAATTAGCTACTTAGGAGTACTATGTAATAGATTACCTTCTGAGTAACGACACAAAAGACTGACGAGCATGGGTGTGTGTGCATCGTGCCTGGACCTGCTTGTCTGTTATCTGTCTATCTGTGGTTACACTCTGGTATGCAGGTCACCTGCAGTAATGTAACTGAACTGAGGCTCACATACTCTGTGCCAACACACACACACACACACACACGCACACAGTCTCTCCAATTGTGAATGGCTGATATTAAAGCGGTGAGTCATTCTGTGTCCTTCAAGTCATCCCTGGTGGGTTTTATCTCATCTCAAACACACACACACACACACACACACACACACAGAGTTTGGTCCAATCCGCTGCCTAAGAGATGACCATCTAAACAACAACACACTGTGCACAGAATGATGTCAGGTCACTATGTCCCTGTACTGGACGTGGTTGAAAATGAGTGTGTCTGACCGCTGTGTGTGTGTGTGTGTGTGTGTGTGTGTGTGTGTGTGTGGTCATGACGGGATCAAAGGGATGGTTCTGGTGTGAGTCACTCTGTCAACAGTTTAGTCTAGGGTTTCTCCACCGCCGATGAGTTCACCGGTTGCCATGGGGCTGAGTCCTGTTCTGTCTGGCCAGCAGCAGCCCTGTCTCGCCGGCCCGGCTAACTCATTCCATTCACCTATCTGGCCGTGAGCCCACATGCTGTGGAGGATGACAGTTTGGATCCCAAATGTAGCTCAATGGAGAATAGGGTGGCTACAAAGTCTCACGTCCTGTTACGCAACAGCCTGGGTAAAGTAGGCGGGGCATACTAAGGTGTTCAACAGCCTGGGTAAAGTAGGCGGGGCATACTAAGGTGTTCAACAGCCTGGGTAAAGTGGGCGGGGCATACTAAGGTGTTCAACAGCCTGGGTAAAGTAGGCGGGGCATACTAAGGTGTTCAACAGCCTTGGTAAATTGGGTGGGGCATACTAAGGTGTTTAATGGCCTTGGTGAAGTGGGTGGGGCATATCAAGGTGTTCAACAGCCTGGGTAAAATGGGCGGGGCGTACTAAGGTGTTTAATGGCCTTGATGAAGTGGGTGGGGCATATCAAGGTGTTCAACAGCCTGGGTAAAATGGGCGGGGCGTACTAAGGTGTTTAATGGCCTTGATGAAGTGGGTGGGGCATATCAAGGTGTTCAACAGCCTGGGTAAAATGGGCGGGGCGTACTAAGGTGTTTAATGGCCTTGGTGAAGTGGGCGGGGCTTTTAGTGCTGTTTAACAAAAATATCCGCACTGCATTTTCATATTACTTTGCTTAGGAAGGAATACTGTTGTGTACATTTTGACCAGAGGAAATTAGCGCTGGGACACCTGTGTGATGGTGGGCTCACATCTCCATTAACACCACACATTAACACACACATCCACACTCACACACACTGTGACAGCACAGCTGTTTACTGACAATAAGCTTGCTATGGAGGCAGGAGCCCTTTGATTTTGTGGGTTGGTTAAATAACTGAATGGTGACAGTGAAGGATCCCAACTTTAGAGCCCCTTGGGACCAGAGCGCGGAGGCACAACCAAGAGTGACAAGTCACACAGGGTTTTCTGCTGGGAATTGCAGGGGCACAGAACCGATGAAAAGGAGTCCCGCCCGGGCCCATTAATCTAATTCTCACCGACCTCCAAACCACCCATTCATTTCGCTTTCATCGCCTGCAATAAAGTAAGGCTTTGCCCCGTAGCTGTGAGCTACTAGGAAAGAGTGCCCTGGGTTCCCTCCTAAAGCCTCTCACCCCCTCCTCCCCTTCCCTCCCTCCCTCCCTCCCTCCCTCCTTCGCTCGTTTCTGATGTTTGCAGTAAACCCATCTTCCCTCGGGCAGTCACATAAAACCAATCCTTTTTAATTAAGACGGATTCCGGCAAGAAAAAGCTTTTTCTGTCTCCTTTCCCCCGTTTTTTCCTCAACCACAACATCCTGTCGGTTTGTTTTCTTCTTTCTTTCAATCCTCCCCTGATCTCCGGTGTTATATCCCTCACACTTGTCCTGTCGGTTGGTTTTTTGGTGGGGTGGGTCTTAAGACACCCAGACGTGACTAGGAGAAAAACAGGGTAAACAATGGGGTATGAGTTTCACGGTGGGAACTCGGACTGACACTTACTGACCTGTTTCACAAACTCTAAACTTGAACTTTATCAAACAGCAGTGGCCTCAACTGCCGTTGCCGGCGATTCAGTTCACTGACCTCCCTTGGAGAAGGGAAGTAAATCGCAAACTGGGTGTGAGTTAAAGAACCTCACCTGAAAGAGGAAGTGGACCAAGGACACGAGGGCTTGACCTGAAGCTGCTCTCTAGTCTAAAAGGGCCAGTTGGCGGCCTGAGAAAGTTGGCCGCTCTTTTTTTTTTTACTCTCCTTTTATAGCCCCTTGCTTTCCTCGCCGCCATCGATGCTTTGTGGTCCGCCTGAAAGCAGCAGGGTAGAATGGGCTGAGGGAACAACAAAATCAATAGCGGCTATAAACTTCAGACTTGTTTACAACACCAGTCTGCTCGCTTACCTCTGGCTGAACTCCCCACAACAGACACAGATATCCCCCTGCTGGGGGGGGGGCACGACCCCAACTTCAACCCCTGGCCCTGCCCTGCTCCTATTGGGGGGACTTCCATAGGATGGCTCTGTATATGGCAACCCACACATTATCTCCTTAAACTACCCCCCATTCATGTCTTTTGCCACTGCATTTCATTGCCGCTCGTCAATCCGCTTCCTCCGTTCGGACAGACTGTCGGTGTGCCTGCCAAGCCGAGCGGGTCCTGGGTTTTTAGATGTGCGTCGCGGTGGTTCTACATTTGGGATTTCACGGGCAGCTGCGGTAACTGTAAGAGATGTGACTCCGTCTCTCGATCACCCGGACGGGGCCAGTTGCACAGGAGCTGGTGCCCACTGGTGAAGTGCAATGTGCAACACAGTGTCTGTCACCGCAGTGAACGGAATGTTGCCATGAAACCTGGACTGAAAAGTTCTGCGGACCCGGCTCTACCGAGCGGCACAGACCAGGACAGTGCTCACGCTTTCTGACACATGGATTTTATTTCCAGATGCAAGTTTCACAGGTTTCACAATAGGTCCTGTGACACTGCACTGCAGGGGTTGTGTGTCTCTGTGTGTCTCTGTGTGTGTGTGTGTGTGTGTGTGTGTGTGTGTGTGTGTGTGTGTGTGTGTGTGTGTGTGTGTGTGTGAGAAGGTCTGTCTTTCCGAAGCCATATGGACCAGCGGTATCTAGCATGTAGAGAGCGCTTGCTGGGCTCCCAATCTGCTGTCTACTGTAGTATGAAAGGACAGTGGAGGATTTACTGTCCACATGAGGCATTTTAAGCATCTGACATTGTGTGTGTGTGTGTGTGCGTGCGTGCGTGCGTGCGTGTGTGACACCTGGTATCAGACACGGGTGGAGGGGTTTTCTTGGGTCACCTGTGAAGGTAGGGACTATGAGCCGACCAACGATACAGGTAACTTGGCCTCAGCAACTGGTCTCGCATCGGTCCGACCCACATTTCCCTCCCCGCGTCAGACGGGAACCGTGGTCTTCAGGAATGTTTTGTCCCACGCCTGGCCACAGCCCAAAAACCTTTCTCTAATGACTCCGTCCACACTCGCAATTTGATTCGCTATCCAGTCATGTTGAGTTTGGGTATGACCTCAGAGTGTGACCCCTGGTTCTTCCTAGTTTACCTCGGTTAATTGGCTGGCATTTAGGATGTCCGGTGTTCTCAAAGGGCGAAAGCAAACCATGAAACGGTGATCCATTTTCCCCATGTGACAGCTTACCGGCTTGTGTTGTGTTTGGCCCGGCGGTCCTTCCCTGAAACGCCGTCTCTCAGGGTCTCCACAGAACGCTGCACCATAAAAACCTACGCACCACCTCACCATTAAAAACTGCATCTCAGGGATTAAATGAAGACACCCAACACCTCCTGAGATTTCCCTGCAATGGTGTACACGCACACACGCGCACGCACGCACGCACGCACACAGTGCTCGTATCCCGATCCACTTGTACAGTGGGGCCATTAAATGACCGACTGTCTCCCACCCAACAGCTCTGCCAAATGACCTTCCCTCGTGGCTAAAGGCCTGATTATCATTTTATTACACCGTGTCATTAGGCTGACGGTATCAATGGGAATGAATCGGCTGCCCATTGATTTACAATAACCCCGCCTCCCACTGGCCGTGCTCCGCATTGATTTGTCCCTCCTTGCGTCTGCGCTCCCGCCCACTTCTGGCTGGCTTCCACCGACGATAGGCTAGTGTCTCAGGCTTAGAATGTGCTCTCCTGCTGCTCTAATTTCAACGTTCAGAAAGTTCTGCGACAGTTAGATTTTCTTGGGGACTTTTTTTAAAAAAATGATTATTAATTAAAAGCAGAGACAGTGGGAAATATCAAGGAGACTGGGCTGATATGGCGGTATGTTGCAATCAAATGTTTTCTGCGGCCATATATGTGCACCAGAGACTGACATGACTGAAATGAGGCGCGTTCAAAACAATGTTAAGCACAGTGACGTCTGTTGTGAAGCAGAAGAACTGCTAGCAGTGTTACCTAAACGAATATACCATGGGAATCAAACTCAAATACTGTTTGGTCTTTTTGTATACATTAATTAAGCGTAAATATTTTGGTTTAGACCAAAGCTATATTTCAAACAAACATCGATATATATTACATATTTCAATATGGGATATTTGGTTGAGGCCTTAGTTTTATTTAAAGTGTAGACATATTCCTATCAGAAGGATCGATAACACTTTTTGAGAGTCCCGAAAGTGTTTTTTTAGATGTACCATTATTACCTACGGGCCGACAGTAACATTTTAACTCACCCTAACCCTGACATGATAGTTTGTTGGCTAGTTGGCCGCCAGTTTGTTGAAAGTTAGCTGAAGGCATTACTGTCTATAGAACATCTACAGATGCAAATTGGGACTCAAAATCGCCCCACTGGCATTTACTGTGGATGAGCTTATCTGCTGGCAGGCTGCCTCTGGTTTGTAGGGCCGGTAAGAGATAGGAAGCGGGAAGAACAAAAATCCAAACTGCCCGTCGGCCATACAAGGGGTCGTTAGTGAGCCAGTGTCTAAAGGCTGTCAGAAAGCGTCCATCACACCAACATTTGGAGACGTGACAACCCCGCGGACCACCTTCTTACTCCACATCTTCCACTTCGAAACGACAACCTGCAGACCTGATCGCAGCAGATGTCAAAACCGGAGAAGTACACAGGGCAGCCATTTTTTTGGTGCTCAGCCACGGCTGGGATGTCAGTGTCTCGGCGAGGTGTCAACCCGGGCGGTGTGGTGCTTGACAGTTGTGAGCTTGGACATTTTTGCTGGCCCCCTTGGCCCCGGCTACATGGTTGTCTCAGACAGTGCAGGTTGGAAGACACCGATGTGCTGGGTCGTTTCCTTGGGGGCCGGTTACAGCCACGGGAGTCGTTGAGCTGAGCCAATGGGGCGACTGGTATGAATACTAAAGTACCAGTGTGTGTGTGTGTGTGTGTGTGTGAGAGTGTGTGTGTGTGAGAGTGTGTGTGTGTGTGTGTGTGTGTATGTGTTAGCCTACCTTTGTTGTAGAAAAACTACTCAGCAGGACTCAAGACTGAGATGCTCCCGACAGGATATCACACAACGACTCTCGGCCTACTTCCACAGTAGGTTGAGGTTGCTAGCTTCCTGCCTGACAGTCTACTGTTTACCACTGTTTGTTTGGGCGTCGTTAGACGCTCTTGCTTTCTAGTGGTTTGCAAATGACGGCGTCTGCTGTTGATTCGACAGTGAATGCATTGCCCCTATCTTCCCATACAAAGTCAACTGTGTGACGCAAAAGCTGGCCACAATATGCAAACGCTGGCCAGGTATTCATTTCCTTAGCGTTTGACTGTCTGGTATGGAAAACCACTGGCTGGCCACCCTGTTGAGTGCTATCATGACAGTTGTGTAGAAGCACACTTCAGTGTAGTACGATTTATTGTTGAAAATGCCGCTAATGCTAAAGTAGTTGTGTTTGATAGCCAGGCTTTCCAAATACCGATGCCACACACACACACACACACACACACACACACACACACACACACACACACACACACACAGCAAGACACACAGTCATTCTGTACAAGCTGTTACATTTTATTACCTGTCTGCTATTACTCCTACTTACATGTACATAAACCTAAATGACCTGTACACCCACAAAACCAAAATGGCACCATTAATTGTTCCAATTTTGTAGGCTGTCCAAATGCTAAAGACTTGTTGTTTGATATAGGGTGTCCAAATGCTTAGAGGCCTGGTGTTTGATATAGGCTGACCTAATGCTACAGGCCTTGTGTTTGATGAAGACAGGGGGCACCAGTTGAGTTTGAGTCCATCATTGGTGTGTCTCCATGTTGCTAGGGAGGATGAGGATTGGCAGGACTGTCTTATGGAAATGAGAGCCAAGCTCTGTCACTGTCAGCCAGGTTGCTGCTGCAGTCCTGCAGAGAGAGCATGACAGGGCTAGAGCACGGCGAGTTAGCCCAACACACTCACACACACACACACACACACACACACATGCACACACGCACACACGCACACACGCACACACACACACACACACACACACACAACGGCAATGCCAGGTGGCGATAATCTGATTTCTCCAGCTCGGACTAGAGCAGATTCCGGCAGCTGGTATTTAACCTTTGACCTGTCCCAAATACTTGACGCCACGCAGGCTGTGATCATAGTGATTTTGCCGGATTCCCCAGTGCACCTTGGTATTGCCATGAGTAGCCCCCTTGGGCAGGCTGTGGATGGGTTGCCAGTGCCATTTGGACGGGCCAGACGGTTTCCGGAGAACCCTGGAAAACGCGCACTTCATTCTACTCACACCGTTCACCAGTTCCATATCTGTTACTGTCATCAGTGTGTACCATCGACTCCAATTCAAACTGCTTAGTATCCGCCTCCTTCCGTTCACCATCGCCGACAATGCCACTTTTATTTTATTGCCTCAGTAGGATTTAATAGCAGTCAGTTAATAGAGTCAAGCAACCCTAAAAAGTTGATTCTAGCCCGGCATCTGACCGGGGCAGTACATTCCCAGTGAGTGGCCTTTATAGAAAAGGAATATGGCCCGTTCAATATTTGGAGCAGCAGTCAAATTCTACATTTCAGAACTGCTTCTGTTCTGTAATATCTATTTCCCACATGCTGAACTTCCGACCCAAACGACAAGGCATCCCTTCAGTTCAGAGAAAGCAGTGGTAGTGTTCTCGTGTGAGAGCAGGGAAGGTTAAGATTGTAATTGGTCCTCAATCTCTGGTAGTGTCAGGCTACAGGAGAAGGTTGGACCAGGCCTCAGCATGCCTAATGGCCCCTCTCCTCGCCTCTCCTCCCTCCCTTCATACACACACACACAGACAGACGGACAAGCAGACAGAGAGACAGGAAGACAGAGAGACAGGCAGACAGAGAGACAGGCAGACAGAAAGGCGTCTACTCAGCTCTTGTATAATAAAATGAAGCAGTTGAAACTGGGTTAACAACAGATGTAGACACTCTGCTTGAGGATGTCATCTGTCTCCACTCTTCCTCCCAACCCAGTGTGTCATATACACAGAGACAGTGTCTGATATTAGGGCTGCACGATTAACCGAATTATAATCGAAATTGCGATATTGACGTGTGCAATATCCAAATTGCCAACTTACGTGATTTTCAGCTCCAACAAAAAGGTGAATGAGATGCGCTTCATGCAAGGCAACGAGCACGCATCGTACATCTGTAATCGTTTTTCTTGCGGCTGCTGTACGTATTTTTCTAGATTTTACTTAAATACCTGGACTAATTTTGTTTAAATACTTGAAGGTTTTTCAATTTCAGTTTGAGTTAACACTGCAACTGCTAGCGAAGTTGTCTGCTTCAAGCAAGCGAGTGGCACCAAGATATTGTCCCACATAGCCTACACAATAGCATGATTACTAAAAGTTTCGGCTTCAATGTCGGTGGTTACAAACATGCATAACATGGGAGAAAATATACCTCAAGGGTTGAGTTTTGCCTAACCAGCTGTGACAACGGCACAAACATAGCAAACGCTGCCAACGCCACTGCATTAAATGAGCAGTTAAACGAATAGTTCAACATGGCTGCACCTTCAAATTAGTGTAAGTGTAAAATAGAAATTTAACTCGATTTTTATTCAGTTTAATTGCACATTATGTAGGCTGTGATCCCTATTTTTAAGTGAGATTATTTACACCCTGTGAAATTACACACTGTTTACACCCATGTTTGAAAATTGCAAATCATAACCGAAATTGCAATATTTGTCAAATGAATCGCAATTTAATATTTCATCCAAATCGTGCAGCCCTATCTGATATACACAGAGACAGTGTCTGATATACACAGAGACAGTGTCTGATATACACAGAGATAGTGTCTGATATACACAGAGACAGTGTCTGATATACACAGAGACAGTGTCTGATATACATAGAGACAGTGTCTGATATACACAGAGACAGTGTCTGATATACACAGAGACAGTGTCTGATATACACAGAGACAGTGTCTGATATACACAGAGACAGTGTCTGATATACATAGAGACAGTGTCTGATATACACAGAGACAGTGTCTGATATACACAGAGACAGTGTCTGATATACACAGAGACAGTGTCTGATATACATAGAGACAGTGTCTGATATACACAGAGACAGTGTCTGATATACATAGAGACAGTGTCCACTGCCCAGTAGGTAAATACATGGACATTAAACTGTCTGTGTGTGGATGTGTGTCAGTGTGTGTTTGTGTGTGTGTGTGTCTGTCTGTGTGCACGTGTCAGTGTGTTTTAATGTGTTTGTGTGTGTCAGTGTGTGTGTCAGTGTGTCTGTGTGTTTGTGGGTGCCCTCTGCGCCAGCTGGAGGGAACATGTCATGCCCACACTCTCCTCACTGCTATTTATGTATTGACCAGCCATGCAGCTTAACCCTCTCAAACAAGCTCAACTAGGGGACGAGCCAACACACACACACACACACACACACACACACACACACACACACACACACACAGTACACCCAACTGTACAGCCGCCCCCCCCAGCACATACACACAGATACACAACACACACCGTTTCCCTCGCATCGTTACCCACAATCCTCCTTTGCTCCTGTGAAAACCGACCCTAGTTTTGCACAGACACTTGGAAAAATGGACCCTAAGCGGATTCCTCCACTCTCTTTACTTCTCCCTCTTTCCTCCCCCTTCTCTCTCTCTTTACCTTTCTCTCTCCTCTCCCTCTTTCCCTCCCTCTCATCGTCTCAGCCTTTCCCTAACCAGAGAAAACCTTTACGAGGCTGTAAAGGCTGTCTCTCTTCAGCCATTCTCCCCCAGAGTGAATTCCGTACGAAGCGAAGACTGCCTGACGCCAAAGAAACTATCCGGGCTGTACGTCCCGGCTGGAGTGAACCCCCGTCTAAAATGGCCGACGTGCCTGTGAGGAATGTTGTTGTTTCTGGCCCGTAGGCTCAGCATCCAAAGGCAACGAGCAGCATGGCAGTGATCTGGGGGAAAGGCTGGGTCACGTGACTGTGGTGTCAGCAGGTCCCTATGATGAGTTTAGTCATTTATCTGATGCTCGTTAACAGATCCCTGTAAGATGGAAAGTACAACTCTGGTAAGAAGCAGAGGAGAAGACGCGCACACACACATGCACACGCACACACACACATGCATGTTGCCCACACAGAGACACACACACACAAAGATCGATAAATCTGTCCATTAGTGCGTGGGCAGAGATTACAACAACTTTTAAAACATGGTCAATTGAATTATCTTGCTTTCAGATGGCAATGAAATATTTGTTGTCTTGGAAAATATGGCAGACATTGGATTCTTTTTTAGCCCTGTGTCCATTTGAAAATGGCCTCTTTGCTGTTAGACTCATTGCCCCTTGGCCGGGGGCCAAATAAGTCAAAAGCAATAAATTTCTTTCCTCCAAATATTGGGAAATCTTCACTCTTCAAATACTTGTCATAACCTCTAGTGTTGGGAGACGTTAGAGGACGTTGCTGGCTTTGAAGCCTTCACAAACATGAGCTTACACAAGTCAGACTGTAAGTTTATGCTTCTTAGCATGGCACCTTCATAAGCCAGTTATAACCCTGCTGCGTCACGATTATAACACACACAATGTCACCATACGACTGTGTTGTTGTGTATGTCAATGCACAGCCATCCAACATGTTTGGTAAGCGTCTGGCTAGCATTTCCATGCCTCCACGGGTTTCAGCTAGCAGCCGGGCTGGCTAATGTTTTGCGTTGGCATGGGGGGGCTATGGTTAGAGGATGGAAAACTCCAGCTGTGTTTGCTTACCACGGCCACCCCTCATGTTTAGACCTTTCCTCCAGTGCGGGTTGATCCCTCTCTGGCTTAAGGGAACCGGGCTAGCACCATTCCCACGAAAACAGTTGCCAAAGCAAATTTGGCCAGAGGAAATTGACCACCCCCCTTCCCTTTCTCCCCCCCCACCTTCCTCTCTCTCTCTTCCCCTCTCTCTCTCTTTCCCTCTGACCTGGTTAAGACTAGTCTGAAGCCCTGGCGATGTGCCAGGCCTGTATATATGTGTGTGTGTGTGTGTGTGATGGTGTGCTCTGCTTGGCCTTCAGGCAGGAGAGGAGGCCAGTTGAATGAGAAGAGTCATTAGCTGCACTCTTTCTCTCTCTCTCCCTCTCCTTTTCATTCTCCCTCTCGTTCTCTCTCACTCTTCATCCCTCTATCTGTCTCTATCTCTCATTCTCCCTTCTCTTTCTTCTTTTCTCTCATTCTTTCCATCTTGTTCTCTCTCTCTCTCTGTCTCTCTCGCTTCTCTCTCATGCGTGTATATTTGGAAGTAAGGGAGAGTTACTGCCGTCTGTTTAAATGTGATCCCTGGCCAAGCACTGCTTCATATCTCTTTCTCTTTCACTCCCATCACTCTTTCCCTACATCCCTCCTTCACACTCCCCCTCCATCTCTGCCAGCCCTGCTCTCTCTCCTCACCCCTTCCCTCCCTCTGTTGTGGCTAGGTAGTGTGAGTCCCCTGTGCCTCTGGGACCTGGGTCCAATTTAGCTGCAGCAGGCTAGACGGCTCTACGCTTGTTGTGGTGGCCCTGGCCCCTAACCCTAGACCCTTACACGGCGAAGCACGACCTAGCCCAGGCCTAACCCTAGACCCTTACACGGCGAAGCACGACCTAGCCCAGGCCTAACCCTAGACCCTTACACGGCGAAGCACGACCTAGCCCAGGCCTAACCCTAGACCCTTACACGGCGAAGCACGACCTAGCCCAGGCCTAACCCTAGACCCTTACACGGCGAAGCACGACC
>JACXGI010015543.1:0-17268 GCA_016801175.1 Esox masquinongy
TTTAATTGTTTTAAGATAGTAGTCCATTGGTTTAATTGTTTTAAGATAGTAGTCCATTGGTTTAATTGTTTTAAGCTAGTAGTCCATTGGTTTAATTGTTTTAAGATAGTAGTCCATTGGTTTAATTGTTTTAAGATAGTAGTCCATTGGTTTAATTGTTTTAAGCTAGTAGTCCATTGGTTTAATTGTTTTAAGATAGAAGTCCATTGGTTTAATTGTTTTAAGCAAGTAGTCCATTGGTTTAATTGTTTTAAGATAGTAGTCCATTGGTCTAATTGTTTTAAGCTAGTAGTGCATTGGTTTAATTGTTTTAAGATAGTAGTGCATTGGTTTAATTGTTTTAAGATAGTAGTCCATTGGTTTAATTGTTTTAAGATAGTAGTCCATTGGTTTAATTGTTTTAAGATAGTAGTCCATTGGTTTAATTGTTTTAAGATAGTAGTCCATTGGTTTAATTGTTTTAAGATAGTAGTCCATTGGTTTAATTGTTTTAAGCTAGTAGTCCATTGGTTTAATTGTTTTAAGCTAGTAGTCTATTGGTTTAATTGATTTAAGCTAGTAGTTCATTGGTTTAATTGTTTTAAGCAAGTAGTCCATTGGACATTTTTAAAAGGGCAATTAGTGCAATCAGAGCTCAAGGTGACTTTTTTAACAGACTCCGAGCAATCAATTGCACTTGCACTGGGTTCATACTGTAGTCACAGCCAAAGTAAGTCTCTGGTGTTTTGAGCAGTATTTCAATGTTGAGGCAATAATCCAACAGGTGATCACACTGTTAGATTATAATTTACCAACAGGAGGATGAATCTCAGGGGATGTTATTGATGCAGTCCCCTTCCTATCTGTCAACGAAAAATAGATAAATGAAGTTATGAAGCAAGGGCACTTTGACACATTGTTAATTAGAAGACCCAATTTTACAAAGAAACAGCTGTTGCTCATAGAATATAGATGAATTTAGCTCATCTGAATCTTCTAATTTGTCAGCCCAGTAAAACAACCCATTGATGAAGAGATTGTTTGTTCTGGGTGCTGTTGCACTGGACAGCTGCTTCAAATACCAATCTAAAAACAAAGAGCCAGTGGCATGTATTCCTGGATGGCACGGGAAGCCAGACATTCCCAAAGAAATGAGTAATAAAATAATTGACACCGTAATTCTTTTTAAATCTTTCGTTCTGTCTGTGTTGTCATAATTTTCCTTAAATTCACAAATGGCTCTACTGGAGAAATCATCCGAGGGAGAGAAACAGAGCCACTATATGTACACTATATGTATATGTAGGCTATATGTAATTCTGTCTGGCCAAAAGGAGAACGACAGGTTGCCCCCCCCCCATAGTATTTGATTGATGCCAGTGAGAATTTGCCGTGTCGTAATAAAAACATATATATATTGATCATTCAGTCCGATTGCAGTAGTAGTGACCAAATGTAGTAGAACCACCACCCAAGGGAAGCCCGTTGGGATCACTATCTTACTCTGTTGTTGTCCAAGCTAAAACAATCTCTTTCCTAAGTGAATCATAAATGGAGATTGGGATTTGGACTTGTCTGGTTTTGTAAGAAAACAAATGTGTGATAGTTTTAATTCTGCCACTGAGTGATTTGTTTTCTGGTCGTCTCAGTCTTATACAGTATATAACAGTGGATGAAAAACAGTTAAGACAACACAACTTTCCCAACACAAAGGCCCAGGTTCTAATATTACTTTTTTCCTGCGTTTTACTGCTAACGTGTACTGTGTCATCACTGAGATACGTACAGTCACAGTTTACATTCCGCATTCCGCTCCGATGCCGTGCCATGGGAGTATTACACTTCTGGCTCCTGAATGTTATTCCCACGGGAATCGAGACAGAATTGGTCTTTCATGATGAGACTGATGTGTGTATAAATGCCTGGTGGAGATACTAAAGACTCCATGAAGAGATGGTTGAACTGTTGTTAATCTTAATAATCAGACCTGGGCTCCTTTTAACTTCACCTCTAATGTGTAAATACATACAGCAGGCTGGAGGTGGGGCTGAGTCCATGGGAACCGTTTGCTCATCTCATCCAGCTCTTGGACGGGTTCGGCAGGCTTAACAGCTGCAGTATGTGTGTGTGTGTGTTATATCAGACCCAGGAGAGTAGGAGGGGTGGTCCTCAGGCCCAGGCCCATCATGCCTCCCAAACTGCAGCCCAAAGGCATCTGTCTCCGCCTGGGAACTCCTCCAATGCAAAGCACAGCGTTGCCTCCGCCAGCTGTTTAGCTGAGATAGCCCATAACTGTCAGGACCTGTTTTTCAACAGGGCAATCATATCCAATCACTGCTTTCTGTCGCATATTCGTCTAGCAACCGTTTTCCGCCCTCACGCGGGATATCGCAGGCATCACATTTGGTTATCAATAACGACGGAGAGGGTGTAGAGATCTCTGGAGGGGGTTCAGGACTGGAGGAGTGGTGACAGGACCCAATTAGGTAACAGGCAAGGAGCGATACGACTGGCTGCCCACTAAATCAGCACAGGCAATGAGACAGACGCCCCAAACTGAAACAACTCTGAGAGAATCCTCTGTGTGATGGCTCTCTCTCTGTCTCTCTTTCACACACACACCACTATACTATACCTTCAGTAGAACAACACCTGGGAAAAGTCCTCAGTAAACTGAAGAGCTTCACTGAATAGACAGTTGAAGTTGTTGCTTGCCACCTAAAGATGTGTCAGAACCTTGACAATGCATTCAATAATTCATGTTAGATATTCGGTGTTAAAATATGCATCGGAAAGGCAGGTTTTAAGTTCAAAGGATTTGTAATGAGCCCATTGTGACACATAGTGAATGGGTTTGAGAGTCTGTATTTTTTATGAGAAAGAATAACCACCTGGTCTCTGTCAAGTTTTTGCCCTGTTCTATTAGAGGATCACTGCTGTGGTTGGAGGGCTGCTCCAGACATTTAATGAGCTAGCATTTCCCCTTAGGCACAGATTTAGGATCAGAAAACCATAACCAAAACTTCAACTGAGAAGGGCAGAACTGACTTCAGATCAGTGGCTACATCAGGCGACTACACACTTCCCAATTTAGAATAAACCTGACCTTCAGTCATGTCAGTGCAGGTACCCATAATGCCTCAGTGTTCCCTGCAGCTGTTTCTCATGTGGAAAACAGGGAAGCAACCTGCCAGCAGAACACAGCTCCTCACACTGTCCATTTCTATGGGATTCTATAACATACCAGGCAACGCTTCAACGCAAGACTGGATCAAATCTGCATCAGAGACTTGTGGATCAAATGGAATTATAAAGGATCTTTTCATACTTACTTTCACAAATGGGTTATGCAAGGGATGTTTCGTAGCCAGTGGTGTGTGATTGTATATCTTGCCTGTCTGAAACAGAACATTCCTCTTCTCTGAACAATCTCTCCTTTTTACGGCTGTTGTTTTTTGGGCTGTTGTAGTCTGTTTTACATTCAGGCCCTATTACTGCTCTGAGAAATGAATTTAGGAAATTACTTCTGAATTTAACAAATAGGACAAGCGAACTGTGTCACAATACCTGTGGGCCAGCTATCAAAACCATGTGCTTTACCCCAGGCAGGCAGAACACACCAGAGCCTATTTCAGGTAAATGTAACAGAGTTTTAAAGGAATGTTAGGGTGGCAGTCTGACACGCTTAATCTGACCTGGGGGCTTTCGCCAAGCTAACACAATTAAACCAGGCAGCATGACTTCTAGGTGTGTGTCTGTGTGTGTGTGTGTGTGTGTTTGTGTGTTTGAGCATTGCGTGAGGCAGGTTTTTTTTCAGGGCTGCAGACACCATCTTTGCTGACAGATGGGGTTGTTTGTGAGGGAGGTTGGTAGGTAGTCACTGTCCCCAGCTGGTTATGGTCGGTTTCACATGCATTTCTCCTACTTTTTTGTGGCTCTAATTTGGTAATAGTCCATATACTATGCTCTGCCGCTCTGTTTGCGCGGAGTGTTAACGCCCTTAACCACTTACTAGCCAAGGCCTGTAAACGACAAGTGTATGAGGAGGGGATTCATGGCGAGCAAATTAAAAAGCCATGGCAGCTTTCAGAAAGCAAAGCTTCTTGCCCCTGTAACATGAGCTGCTATTTGTTTGCATTGTCTCTGTGGACAAGTCTTTCTCCTTGGATTATGTTTGCTGTGTGAGTCCACAGAGAGAGGATGAGTCTATCCGTGACAGCAGCACGTCGATGGCACACTCCCCCATCAATCAGCCTGTTAGTAAGTAGTAATCCACACATCCTACATCATGACATTCGGAAAAGAAAAGGTTCCTGGAGGATCTTTTAGAGGTTCTTCAAATGGATCAAATCATTCTGTGTGCTTTTAACGGATTAGACAAGCTCAGTGCATATATTTCATTTTCTAAAAAAAATATCTACTGTTTCCTACAGACAAACAAGTCTGTGAAAAATGATTTCTTGATGACGATTTATTTTTCCCTGAGGTTAGAGTCATATGATTTTTTTGAGTGTAAGATCAAGCTGATAAGCTTTTTTTGGGGCATATATTTATTACATTAATTCGTTATGGTAGTATACATATATCACAGACTAAAACTGTTCTCAGCCTTTTTTGGCATTACATTTTTTTTCAGAACCTGAGAGGCCATGTGTGCACTGTTGCCTATTTCATAAACACACATTGCTTATTTCATCACCTCACCAGAAACTGTTTCAAACGAGTGACCGGAGATTCATTGTATGGACCCCCTCAACCAGAAAAACTCTCTTCTTTGTGAGGACGCATTTGTCTTCCTTTCAGAAAGTTCACCAAGTCCACCAGCAGCAATACGCTGCTTCCCTTCCCAGTCCCACAGCTGTTGTGTCTGACAGGGAGCCTAATTATATGCTGTGTGCGTGCTATTTAGGAGAGCCATGTATGTAAAGTACACCCCAGGCCGAGGCACACGGCAGCAACACTACATTAGATGATATATTCCTATCCTCCTCCATTGGCGCTACACAGGGACTTGGAAATTGTTGTTATATACTAAATAGTGACCTGGAACTTGTTGTTATATTCTGTGTAGTGACATGGACATTGCCGATGCACTCTTTTTTCATCATCACTAGATTTTTTTATCTAATATTGCGAATATCAGCAACTCATGCCCGATACAAGAGTTTCACATTTGTGTTCCTGGTTCTCTATACCAGGACCAGTATGCCGTTGCATCAACAACAGTACAGGGTGTTTTCTCATGACAATGACATGCAGCTCTCTTCTCAGTCAGTTAGCTACACACTCACGACACACTGTTATCCTTTTGTTGGAGTCGTGTTGTTGGGGGTTTACAGAGACACTGTCCAGGGGTAGGCCTGCATTTTCATAATATGCTCTTCCTCGTCTCTCTCGTGGAGGAGAGATTGAGATAACCTGGGGCTCACAGCCGGGAAGCACAGCAGTGCTGCTTTTGTTCAGTGTTCTTTTGATTTGGCAGATCTGAATCGCTTCAACTGCATAGCAGGCAGGTAGGAGTTGGAGAGAGAGAGAGACATACTGGAGGTGTACATGGCAATATTCATTTCAATCTGGCTTCCAAGTGATGCAACGACTTTGAGGGAACTCGCACACAGGACTCCAGAGACCTGCGATGGCCTGTCAATCAATAATGTTACTATGGCCAGACCCAAAAGCCTGTGAAAGGTTTACTGGATTATGGATCTAGATATATTTAGATTTTGAATGAACAGTATACTGCATTCCAGTTTAGTTGACACAAAAAACAAAATGAAATGTGTTGGTAGTACAGTGAAAATTGTACATATGGCCTCTTTGATTCCTGTTCTCATGTACGACTTATCTCGGATTGCCGTAGCCATATAACCCGAACCACCTTATTGATATTATAAACCGGTTACACAGACAATATTCGCTTTCAGCCAATCAGCACTCATGGTTCAAACAGGGATTATAATAAACAGTACAGCAGGTTTTGAATGCTAAATGCAATGCAATATTTGTGATGCAAAGGTTCAGAATTGATAGAATAGATAAACATTCAGCATTCCCTCTGAATAACTGGTGCAGTGGAGAGCTGACGAGGAGTCAGGGAGAAGAACGCTCCATTTCCTATCCCTAAATCTCCTCAGAGAGATGATGTCACACGTACAGTGTGTGCCTGAACAATAAAATACATTCTGATGAGAGGCGTTGATGTTAAGAGAACAACGAGCTACACACTGCCTGCTACTCTGGGGTTCTGGCGACCTGGATTCATGACTGAGAACCCCATCTCTCCTGTATCTCTTGTGAATCAATGAATACATCTTTTAGGAGAAAGTCCTAATTCCCGTTAAATAATCAATGGTATTCAAGTACTGGACTAATTGAGGACAAGCTGCCATAGTTATTCATGCCGCTGGGTAAGAACCTCTAAGTAAGCGGAAAAGAACTTACAGCAGGTATAATGGCAGTTTAAATGTTAATGATCAATAATTAGTGCAGCCTTAATGTAGAACCAGATATACACATAAACAGTACACTAATCAATGATTCACTACTAACAGGGTTCCTCCCTCCTACAATTACTAATCCATTATAAGGATTTTCTCTCTCGTCCTTTCAAGGATCCACCACAGGGAGCTGTGCTCCTCCTCCTCCTCCTCCTCCTCCGCTCCTCCGCTCCTCTGCTACAGCCGTCACTGTCTCCTCTGCTCCACTGTGGCTAGGATTGCTTTTTGGCCCTAGTTGCCTCACTGCGCCCTTTGTTCGTGCATAGATAGTCCCTCATAAGAGGCTCGTCTACATTTCAGCTGATGGAACACCCGATCTGAAGGCTGGTCTGTGAAGTTAGGCTTGTGTGTGTGTGTCTGTGTGCGCATGTGTGTCTGTCGCGGGCCTCCTAGCTGTCTGTATGTAGTGGCCTGAATCTGATACTTAGGCCTGCTGCACCAGAGGAGATGGATGTTCTTTGACTTCGCACGCTGCTACCTGGCCGACCCAAATCCAGGCCACGCCTCCTTAATGTGACCATTTACACTGCCTTCGGCTCTGACACTGCCAGTACAGCGAAGCAAAGATTTCAGTTTGTTTTTCAATTGAATTGTTCACGTTATAGGTCACATTAAAGGTGGAAAATTTCTGACATTGATTTATCTTTGTCTCATTCTTTTACATCACAAGAACCTAGCATTTTAACAGGGGTGTGTAGACTTTTTATATCCACTGTATATGATAAATATATACTGCTCAAAAATATTAAGTGAACAATTAAATCACACATCAGGTCTCGATGAACTAAATATATTAAAGATCAAAATCTTTACTGTACATTGTGTAATTTGTTGAGAACAAAATGACGTAACAACGGTCAATGGAAACCAAAATCACCAACCGATTGAGGGCTGGATTCAAACTTCTGAATCAAAGTAAACAACTGAAATCACAGGCTGTACCAACTTGCATGAATTTCATCACAGCCTCTCATAATGTGAGTCAGTAGTGTGTATGGCCCCACGTGCCTGTATGCACTCCCGACAACATCTGGACATGTTCCTGATGAGACGGCGGATGGTGTCCTGGGGGATCTCCTCCCAGACCTGGATCAGTGCATAAGTGAGCTCCTGGACAGTCTGTGGCGCTACTTGGCGGCATCAGATGCACCGATACATAATGTCCAGGAGGTTCTCAATTGGATTCAGGTCTGGGTAATTTAAGGTCTGACAATGGGTCTAAGGATTTCATCCCGGGACCTAACAGGAGTCAGGGCACCGTTGGCTAGCATGACCCTCCAAGGATATGCCCCCCCAGACCATCACTGACCCACCTTCAAACCGGCACGCTAGATGATGTTGCAGGTAGCATAACATTCACCACGGCTTCTCCAGATTCTTTCACATCTGTCACATGTGCTCAGTGTGAACCTGCTCTCATCTGTGAAGAGAACGAGGCGCCAATGGCGGACCTGCCAATTCTGGTGTTCTCTGGCGAATGCCAATCGAGCTGGACGGTGCTGTGAGTACAGGTCCCACTAGAGGACGTCGGGCCCTCAAGCCACCCTCATGGAGTCTGTTTCTGATAGTTTAATCAGAAACATGAACACCAGTAGCCCGCTGGAGGTCATTTTGTAGGGCTCTGGCAGTGCTCCTCCTGTTGCTCCTCGCACAAAGGAGCAGATTTCATTTGCACCAAAACAGGTGACATTGATTCACAATTGCTTATGCTTCCTAACTGTACAGATTGATATCCCTGAAGTTTAATTGACTTGGTGTTATACTGTGATGATTACGTGTTCCCTTAATTTTTTTGATCAGTGTAGTTGATAACAAAAAGAAAATGAAAGGAAAAATTCTAACAACAAATTCAAACATTTCAAAATGATTAATATAGTTAAAATTCTTAGCTATATACAATGTTGTGATAGCATGCAAATAGTTGAAGTATGAATGGCAAGGGAAAATAAATAAAGATGTAAATATTTTGGTTATGTTTACGGTGTTGTTTATGCTCCACTGGTTGCCCTTTCCTCATGGCAACAGGACACATCTTGCTGCTGCGATTGTACATTTCGATATTTTGCCTAACAGGTGTAGAGGTTTATCAGTGTTTGGTTTGTTTTTTAATTTGTCGTGGTTGTGTGTGTGTTTGTCTGTTTCCAGTTTATATGTGTGCCCTAAATGAGATTCCGTTGTACTCTGCCATTTTCTCCATCCGATGTTGAGATTGTAAAGGCCCAGAGTGGAGAGGGCTGTGTCTGTTCCAGGGTACACAGGTACTGAGGTGCAGTGCCGCTGCTTATGCCTCAGAGATAAAGCTGTCTTGAAACGACCTGAAGAAAACTGAGAGCTTTAAGTAGATGTAGGCTTTAGCAAGAGATAGGAGAGGAGCGGCAGCGCTGGGATGAATCATGCTCGACTGGCTGGGGTGAACAGCCTGAGTTGAGGTAAAAGCTTATTGAGAATGGTTCTCTGCCAGAGGAACAGCACAGACCTGACCGTATATGCCAGGTACATCTCAGCCGATCGGTGTGGTGACGGGCGTTGCAGTCGGCTGCTCTGAATCCGTGCCACCCGCGGGCTGCAGACTTCTCTGGTGGGGGGGATAGGAGAACAGATCCAAACTGACCCCCCCCCCCCGAACAACACACACACCGGACTGGCACAGACTGGGCAAGTGGTCCCCCAAATAACAGTGATAAAATATAAATGTTTCCAGCACCATCTGCATGCTGATCTGAATCATGTCTCAGATCAGCATGCTGATCAACTTCTTCCACCTAGGCTTTGAAAAGAAAACATCCACAGGAGATCTCTGCTGGCCAGGTTCTGAAAGGATAACAAAAAGCCCAGTGGAATGAAAAGAGACATCTATTGTTTGTCACTGGGTGCTCAATTTGCAGCTTTTTATTAAAGAAACAGGAAAATTGGAATTCAATGGCTAATTTGATTTCAGACAAGTGGAAAATAAAATGTGAAATTACAGTGTGTGTTTGTTTGCTGCTATTTCCTGTGCTTATCTGTCTGGCACACAGCTTCCTGAATGTTCCTCTGTAAATCTCAGAAGAGAGCTGAGGAGAAAGCATATCAAACCCATGGCTAAAAGACTCAGCAATGTTGACGACAGCAGAAAACAACAACAGCATCCTTATCCTCATCCCCATCACCCGTCTTCAGTGCAAACCACGCTCTTATCTTTTCAATGGGGGAAATACTGAACGAATCCCCTTGATCTGAAGATAGAGAGACTGGTAGACAGAGAAAGAGGGAGGGATAGAATAGAGAGAGGACTGGGCTAGAGAGAAAAGAAAGAGGCGAGAGAGAACGTTTGCTTTGTTGATTGTTTGTTTTTCATTTGAACTGAAGTGTTGTGCATAATGGCAGTGTGTCCTTTCTTCACATTGGACACAGATGGGTTAGCATCTTTTGGGTCTTATTAAACATACACTTCCCTTTCCTCAGTCATGTTGTAGAGTTTGTTTTTTGAGTCTGCCGTGATTATGTTGGCTATACTCGACCGAAAGTGCTGTATTCCCAATATATTACGGCACGAACGCGCCTGCGTGGGGCCTTCTTTAATTGAGCAGGGCCTTCTTCAATGGAGCATGACCTTCTTTAATGCAGCGGGGCCTTCTTCAATGGAGTGGGTCCTTCTTTAATGACAAGGGGCCTTCTTTAATGGAGCAAGGCCTTCTTCGATGACATGGGGCCTTCTTTAATGGAGCAAGGCCTTCTTCAATGGAGTAGGGCAGGGCCTTCTTCAATAGAGCGGGGCCTTCTTCAATGGAGCGGGGCCTTCTTTAATGGAACAGGGTCTTCTTTAATGGGGCAGGGCCTTCTTTAATGGAGCAGGGCCTTCTTCAATGGGGTAGGCCTTCTTCAATAGAGCAGGTCCTTCTTCAATGGAGCGGCGCCATGTTCAAAGGAGTGGGGCCTTCTCTAGTGGAGTGGGGCCTTCTCTAATGGAGTGGGGTCTTCTCTAATGGAGTGGGGTCTTCAATGGAGTGGGGCGTTCTTTAATAGGGCAGGGCCTTCTTTAATAGAGCAGGGCCTTCTTCAATGGAGCAGGGCCTTCTTCAATGGAGTGGGCCCTTTTTTAATGGAGCAGGGCCTTCTTTAATGGAGCAGGGCCTTCTTCAGTGGAGTGGAGCCTTCTTCAATGGAATGGGTCCTTCTTTAATGTAGCAGGGCCTTCTTGAATGGAGCAGGGCCTTCTTTAATGGAGCAGGGCCTACACTCATTTGCAGTTTTGGCTATTTGAGTACCAAAATAAGTGTGATCACCAATTTCTGCACACACAATTTAGCTACAAAATGTTATTACATTATTGTCAAGTTATTACAATATCTGTAGTATGGTATTAGTTGCTACATACTTTTTGAGTGAATTTGAGTTATCAGTGCCATCCATGATAGTTAGTAACAGAAACATGGTCTTTGCAGGTATTCATGTTCATTCTTGTGGCCTTCACCAAGTGAAATCCTGACTGATTATGTTATTTGAATTAAATGATTATACAATACAAATTTCATTAGGCCTTTTTTTGAATTCAGAGTTTTGCTGAAACTAAGTCACATTATGCTGACTGGCAAAGTGAGGTGTATACCTATAAACAAACTGCAATGGTGACATTCAACATTTGGAATTCGTGGACCCATGAATGGCACAGTAGTAAAGACACATGCCTCACAGTTAACTGCTTCATTGCAGTACCAGGGTTTGAATCCTTCCTGTGGATTAGCTCAGTGTCTGGTGGATGGTGGTGCAATTGGGTATCAACGTCCAGGTTTGAGGTTTTTATAATTTAATATGGTTGCCTTGGCTCGTAGTGCTCTTTTAGTTTTACTATGAATGTGTAGACACAAAGATACTAAAACCTGACAATTCCGGACCCACTGTTTTTTAAAATTCTCTTATTTTTTTCTCTGGCTTAGAGGTTGTGTTTAAGGTAAAACATTTTGTTGGGGTTTGTTTTAGGTTTAGTCACTAGGTTTCCGGTGCTAGTGTTAGGACACATTTAAGCATGGTCGTTAGGTCGTGGTTATTGAAGTTAAGGTTAGGGTCAGGCTAAGGTTAAGATTAGGATCAGGGCATAGGGAGAATAGGGAAGAATTTTTCTGGCACCAGTGGAGAAAAACGAACATCTATTCAAGTAGGATTTACTTCTTGACTTCCACTTGTAATTGACAGGTGAATTTGACAAGAGAAAATTCTGTAGTTTTTTCCACCATGGGCCCACTTCCACGTAGTCTGGTCAGAGGCAGCTATGGTGTGCGATGCTGTTTTGATATGGAGCTAATCACAGCTCATCTATTATTTTGAGAGCAGCACCTCCTCATGTCTCTGTCCTGGCTGGCATGACTGTCATCATCATTCCAATCACATATTCACAGTATTGGCCTTCCTCACTGCAGGCTTTTGTCTAGTTACCCTTAGCAACACAGTTCTCTCCATTATAAAGCCTTTTAGAACGGTGTACAAGAGGTGTAGACGTTTGTCTGTCTGCCTGTCTGTCCTTTGTTCTGTCTTTGACTGTGTCACTTCAGCAGGTTAAGACATAGATGAGTCACGTTGATATGCAGTGCGGGAAGACAGAAGAAGATTTGGGTTGTGTTCGTCTGCTTCCTGACGGGATGCTGTATTTGTTGTGTCTCTCCCAGGTGCACCGCGCTACATTATGACCCCGAGCTGCCATCCACCTCCATCATCATCACCTTCCACAACGAGGCCCGATCCACTCTGCTACGCACCATCCGGAGGTAAGGGATCCCAGAGTCGTTCCTGGTACTGAGCCTGAACCAGGCCACTGCCAGTTCGCTCTCCGACCTATATCTGACTGTTATGGACTCTCCACTTAACCCTGACACCTAAGCTCTTAAGTCCTCTACTGACCTTTCCCATAGATGCCCTGTCTCCTCCTCACCTTTTCCTGTCCCAGGGCATCAGCAGCTCGCTTCAGCACCACGCAGCAAAGAGCAGGCCTCACTTCCACTGCCCTGCCAAACTCTCCTGGAGTTGGCTCAGCTCATTACAGCTAGAGTAGTCAGCAGAGACGGGGCTGTGTCTTAATGATTACAGAGAGGTGTTCACCAAGGGAAATGCCATTCCTGTTTACAGTATGTGTCTGCCACAAACCATTTTCAAGCTCTGCCGTTTCTACCAATTAAAAGACAATCCCTCCCAGTAGGATTCAGCCCGCGTGAAAAAAATAAAGTTTGTAATTGTGCCTCTAGTCACACTGCAGGCTCAGGAAATAATGGTCTCCAGTTCCAGGCTCTTTCCCGAACAATAGCTATGGAAGAATGTCAATGGAGGTTTGCTTTTCTGATAATGAATTCATCTTCCTGATTCTCTCTCTTTTTGTGTCCCGTGTGCATCTCTCTCTCTCTGCTCGTATCTGCTCCTCACTCACGTCTTTGTCTTGGGTAGTGTGGAGGAACAGTCAGACACCTCCTGAGGTACCAATGCCTTCCCCGTGGCCGTCACCGGGTGGCGTTTAATTAGTACAGTGTTCCGTGGCTGCCAGCATGTTTTTGTCGTCATGGCAGCCTCCATTCCAACCGCCTGTAACAACGTAGGCTCAGCTTTCCTCAGCCGTCTGCCACACGCCATCAGTGATGTAGCTAATAGGAAAAACGACTCCAACAGTGCTAATCTCCTGAGGTTTCTGTGTGTTCTGGCACCTCCCTGTGAACTGAGGCAGGCTGGGTGTTCATGGGCTGGTTAGAGTGTGGCATACCGCCCACCGTGGTTGCTCAGCCTGTCTGTTTGTCTGTCAGCACTCCCTCTCCCCATTCTCTCTCTCTCTCTCGGCCTCTCTCTCTGACCTCGGCTAGTGCCAGAATCAAACATTGATACAGTGCGGGTTTGAAAAGCAGGCCTTGGGCCTCTGTTCTTGATTTGTGGTCGTGCTGACAGAGGCTATTACTACAGTTCAGCTCTCAGAGCCCTCAGTGGCGGAGTGGGAATAGGCTGGAAACCTTCCTAAAAGCCTGCTTCTCTCCAGCAGACAGACCTTATAGATAGATCAGTAGAGGAGAGGTGGAGGAGAGGAGAGTATAATGAAGGTCAGAAGAGGAAAGAAGAGAGTAGAGAGGAGGGGAGAGGCCTCTCTTATTTCATTTCCTCAGCTGAGAACTGGCCAAATACTGCACTAGGATGCTACATTCTGATCATGTCTTTTGGAGAGCGCAACATTCTGGGCCCGGGTGTTGTGGCGAAGTCGTCCGTGATCACAGAGAGGGAGCCCACAAACTGACTCCTTCAGTGTATACTCACTAAACAAATCATAATGTATTTCCAAAAAAAAATCTAATACTATAGATTGGACTATTTTTCAAATGTCACCTATTCCTGGATGTGCCAAAACGATCCTCTGTATGGTTGTAATGTATTCCTCCCACTCATAGTTACACTCCTGAGTTGGGAATGCATCTGAAGGAACTGAAATATATTAGGTAGTCAGAGGGCTTCTCTCCTGTGGTGGTGTGGGGAGTGTGGCCTTCAAAGTCGCTGTGCTCAAGGGCTGAACCGCCCCATTAACACAGGAGGAATCAATATAATGACATTCTAACCACTTTTCCCCAAGTCTGCTAGCCCAGGCCTTTTGACTGTGGGTAGTAATTCCACTTCGTTTGTGTGTACTTAATTCTAATCGGAAAGATTACTTAATCTTGGTTTTGTGTGGCGGTAGAGCATTGGCAAATGTTGTAAGTTCAATAAACATTAGGTTCTCTTATAAGTGAAATGTATACACACGTGACTGTAATTCGCTTTGAATTTAAGCTTCTGCTAAATAACCTAGTGTACAGTATATTCACATCACTTTGTTGGAATTGCAATTCCTTTTGTATGCAATTGAAAATGATTAACTACACCACAGTATATCTTTCAGTTTATACCAGCCTTTGGAATACATTTCTTTAGAAATATGTCTGATTTCAATATAATATCAATAATATTTTTTGTGTCACACAAACTATCTCAAGAACATACTTTGTTTTCTCAGTGGTTCTGACATTCTTGGAGCCGTCTGTGATTCATAGTAAATGCCAAAGCCTACATCAGTGTTGGACTGGACCCAACTCCCACATGAGACTCAACTCGATTGTGTGTTCTCCGAATTTCACACCATGTTTAAGACCGACTCAAACTCAAAGTAATACCTATCTTACATAGGTTTTAGGAGAACCATCACTTTGATGTTATTCATGCAATACAAGCATTAACATATAAATGTTTGCCTTCAAATGAAGCAGACTGATAATCACAGATAGAGGAGGGAATGCAGCCTAGAAGAAAGTCTGTAGCTATTATCAGTAATGCTTCTCTAGACATACTGTAGCACAGGGCCAATGGTATCCCACCTTGATTAGGCTGCATTTAAATGCTCAGTCAGGACTCAGTCGTAATGTCAAGCTTTACTTGTTGCCACCGGCAACGGTTTTCTGTCAGGGGCCTTAATAAAGGCATGAGGATCCAGGGGCAGTGGAGGACAGATGAAGCGGGATAGAGGAGGGGAACGAAGTGATGAATGGGTCCAGCATGCGCCGCCATGGAAGAAAAGACCTACAAGCCCGACAAGTCTCCAATTACTCACCAGGACAGGAGGGGGAGAAAGAGAGGGGGAGATACAGAGAGAGAGAGAGCGAGATAAGTATAGAGGGAACAATAAATAGAGACGGAGTGGAAAGAGGAAAGAGAGTGAGGAACAAAAAACCGAGAGGGAGATGGAGAGAGAGGCCCCCACGCCATGCTACGAAACAAATCCCACAGCATATCCAAGCCAGCCCCGTGAGCACTATGTCATCCCCGGACTTCACCACTATCACCGGAGCATGCCCGGCCTGTACTGGGATGCTGATTGGCTGCCTGGGTAGACATGCTCTGCTCTCCACTGGTGTGTGTAATGTTCAGGAAGTTGGCCAGGCAAAGAGTACCGGGGAAAGAGGTTTAGCTTTAGGGTGGGATGGCGTGTGGTGTGAATCAGAGTTGTGGAATAGAGCGATAGGGAAAGAGAGATTGTGAGGGCCTGTGATTAAGTGAAGAGACTGGGCAGATTCAGGCTATGATTAAAGGAAATCTCAGGATGATTTTACCTTTTCGCTCCATCTGTCATCGCTCTTCAGCCATGCGTCCCATGAGAGAGGCAGTCTTACTGTACGTTGACATACCGGGTTGGGTTTTAAACGGGGAGGTTTTAGTGGAGAATGGAGTTTGGTCGGAAAAGAGCTAAACTCAAAGAGAATGTTCCTACATTTCCTCAAACCTTGTAATAGAAAACCACCAGTTATGAATGTTTAATGTTTTAATCTTCAGAACGAATGAAAGTGTTGTTTTATTGAAGCTGCAGTATATTGTCATACTGGTAATGTCATTCGTAATTTTCACAGCACCATTTCTCATCTGACTCTGGGGAATAACCTGATTACGCTTCTTGCATCTGTATTACATTTAACATTTGAATAATTGATCTTATCCAGAACGATTTACAATTACTCCCTTAATCTTAACATTCTTAGATGGGAGAATGACATACAGTACAGGTGCTGGTCATGTAATTAGAATATCATCAAAAAGTTGATTTATTTCAGTAATTCCATTCAAAAAGTGAAGCTTGTATAATGTATACATTCATTCCACACAGACTGATATATTTCAAGTGTTTATTTCTTTTAATTTTGATGATTTTAACTGACAACTAATGAAAACCCCAAATCAGTATCTCAGAAAATTAGAATATTGTGAAAAGGTTCAATATTGAAAACACCTGGTGCCACACTCTAATCAGCTAATTAACTCAAAACACCTGCAAAGCCCTTTAAATGGTCTCTCAGTCTAGTTATGTAGGCTACACAATCATGGGGAAGACTGCTGACTTGACAGCTGTCCAAAAGACGACCATTGACACCTTGCACAAGGAGGGCAAGACACAAAAGGTCATTGCTAAAGAGGCTGGCTATTCACAGAGCTCTGTGTCCAAGCACATTAATAGAGAGGCGAAGGGAAGGAAAAGATGTGGTAGAAAAAAGTGTACAAGCAATAGGGATAACTGCACCCTGGAGAGGATTGTGAAACAAAACCCATTCAAAAATTTGGGGGAGATTCACAAAGAGTGGACTGCAGCTGAAGTCAGTGCTTCAAGAACCACCGTATGCAAGACATGGGTTTCAGCTGTTGCATTCCTTGTGTCAAGCCAATCTTGAACAAGACACAGCGTCAGAAGCGTCTCGCCTGGGCTAAAGACAAAAAGGACTGGACTGCTGCTGAGTGGCCCAAAGTTATGTTCTCTGATGAAAGTAAATTTTGCATTTCCTTTGGAAATCAAGGTCCCAGAGTCTGGGGGAAGAGAGGAGAGGCACAGAATCCACGTTGCTTGAAGTCCAGTGTAAAGTTTCCACAGTCAGTGGTTTGGGGTGCCATGTCATCTGCTGGTGTTGGTCCACTGTGTTTTCTGAGGTCCAAGGTCAACGCAGCCGTCTACCAGGAAGTTATAGAGCACTTCATGCTTCCTGCTGCTGACCAACTTTATGGAGATGCAGATTTCATTTTCCAACAGGACTTGGCACCTACACACAGTGCCAAAGCTACCAGTACCTGGTTTAAGGACCGTGGTATCCCTGTTCTTAATTGGCCAGCAAACTCGCCTGACCTTAACCCTATAGAAAATCTATGGGGTATTGTGAAGAGGAAAATGCGATACGCCAGACCCAACAATGCAGAAGAGCTGAAGGCCACTATCAGAGCAACCTGGGCTCTCATAACACCTGAGCAGTGCCACAGACTGATCGACTCCATGCCACGCCGCATT
>JACXGI010015544.1:0-10000 GCA_016801175.1 Esox masquinongy
ACCTGCAGAATCTTAGTCATTCCCCCAGCCTTTCCTTGGCACCTAATGTTGATTAACCCAGACCTTAAGTCTTTCATAATTGGTTAAAAAAAGGAAGGATCCACCCCCCTCATCAAGTCCATAGCACTCGTTTATCCAAAGCACTGGAACTCATTCTGCTTGTTGCAGCAATAATTGTGTTGAATCATGACAGATCTAAGGCACAATTAGTATTTCCACAGGAGATTCTACAATACCGTCTCCCCTGTTCTGTTCCTGCCACGGCACCGAGTCGGTCCCAGAGCTGTTGTGCTGCTCCAGAACCCTTTGGATTAAGGCTGTGGCCCTGATGAATAGTAGAGGAAGCAAGGAGAGGATGGGGTGCAGATTGGAGGGGGTTGTGAGGAGAGGAGGGGGTGAGGAGAGAGGGAGGCAGAGCCAACCCATATGCTTGTTACAGAAGAGGGAGGGAGAGGGGGGGCAGGAGAGAGGAGGACAGCGAGGTGCTATAGATAGAGACAAGGAGAGAGGGGACTGATGAAAAGCAGAACGAGAGAGAGCGAGAGAGAGAGAGAGAGAGGGAGCAAGAAAGAAGGGATGGGCGATGCCTGGCCTATAGGAGGAGAGTGCATTTAGGTATAACAGGAGTAACTCGGGTCTGCGCAGCTTCGCAGCCTGCAGCACAGCATCCAATTCCCAGGCTGCGGCGGTCTGACTCAGCAATATATCTGCTGCCGTCCGCTGGGCTAGCACCTGCCCCGGGAGACACCGTGATTCATACAGGCTTAAATAAAGGCCTCGCGGAACGCAGCCCTGACACTTGACCAGTGCATAATCTCACACGTCCAGAATCACTTTGCAAACGCAAACGGACCAATTTATGAGGCGGCTCGTGATGTCTATTATACACCTAATCGACTGTGTCACACAGCTCGTCCTCCGTGACGCCCACGGGAGGTTATAGAAGCGGAAAAGAACGCAATGGAACAAACCGATTTAAATGTTGTCCTGGTGGTGAATAGGAGGAAGGCCAGTGTGAGACAGCTTCTTCTGTTCTGGCTCCCTGCCATCTCTCATCAATTTGTGTGTGTGTGCATGTGTGCGTGTGTGTGTGTGTGTGTATGTTGTCGCCGTCCTTCTGTAATCTGACCAACGGACCCACACGGGGATGGAAGCTGGCTGTCTGGCTGTATCCACTCATATTTAGGTCAGCCCAGTTTTAAGCTGCCTGGCTTGTGTTTTCCTCGCTCAAAACACCACATTAGAAATCCACCTTGAATTAAAACTGAATACATATTTCAATACATATTTCTGAAACACCCGTAACAATAGAATGTTATCCAAATAAAACACAGAACATATTCTCGCTTAACCCTGGACTAAAGTCTCGCGTAACTGGTCAGTGGATCAATTCAGTCCACCACAGAACGACAAGGCTATCAATCATTGTCAATGGAAGTGTAATGGTTTTTTTCGCCCTGTGCTTATCTGGAGATAAATTGACAACAACAGTCACTGCTATAGTTTGGTAAAGTATGTTTACTGTATTTTGTTACCGATTCGGCTACGCTACCTCCGTGAAGGAAAGCGAGAGTTCCATGCTGAAGATAACATCATTTTTACATTCTGCAGGAGTTCTGTTTGAAGTTTGGGCAAAAACGATTTACAGATCAACGCTGCCCAATTCGCCCTTGTCGCAACCTCCCGTTTCACCTTGGCTCTCTTTGATGCAGGGAAACAGCGCACATACCCTCCCAAAAAGAGATACTTTTCCAAAGAACTTAAATAAGTAATAACTTAAATGTAAATGTAAATGTGAGTTGTTCATAAGCACGTTACCAATGCAAATTACAGTATATGAATATCCCTTTAAACATTTAGGCGTTTCTGCACTGCCAAAAAGTGATTGCGCACCACCCTCACACGCAACTGACATCAACCATGATGACTACGGAACTGCGGCTACCAGTCCACTAGCACCGGTAACCAGACTGTTCTGCATTGCGGTACTGCAAAGCGTTGCGGAGTTATTTCGGTCCTGGTCCATTTAAAACCGCAAAAGTCCATCACGACTAGTTGTAGCACCTAAACTCCATTGTATACCCTCGCCATGTCGACCTTACCTGTGAGAGGGAACGTAAGGATATTTCAGAATCTCCGCATAGCCTGCACACCTGGATCAGCACCGCATTGTCCCATAACCTAGCACGAGAGAAGAGGCGCGTTACGCGCGTGCGTCTGAACTTTTCCATTGGAGGAGAGCCGGTGACGAGAGCACGCAGGGTGGATCGCGGCTTTGCGTAAACTGCGCGGCATCTGCGTCCGTGAAGCAAATCGACGTTTGCCGCTGTTCAACATCACGAGGCTGCTCGTTTCTTTCTGAATACGTTTTTTGTAGTGGCAAGTTTGTTTCTGAGATACACTTACGTTGGAATTTCCTGTTCCTGTCTGTGATCATTCCGTTTCTGGGGGTGATTTTACTGTTCAAATGTTTCCTGCTCCAACAGCAGGTGTTTTAATGACCATGGCTGTTCAGAAACTACGGAGATGTGTAGAAAACGAGCGAGAGAAGAGAACGAGAGAGAGCTGGGGGAGACAGGGGTCATACGGTTTTTGATAGAGGGCTGATGATGTTGGTCCTAGCGTGTTGCTTTTCCTTGCTAATCCTCTCTATTTGTCTCTATACCCCCCCCCTCCCCCCCAATCCAGAGGCTGTAATCCCTATTCTGTAAACAGGGGGAAGGGAAGACAAACAGGAGATGTACAGGATTCAGAGAAAAGGGGCATCACATCAGGGAAACTAATCTACCCTTCCATATTTTAGCCACTGGAGAAGAATGTCAGCCCGTGGATTATGGATTTACATTGGCATTTCAAATACATTATATTTAAGGCAAATTATTTATATGTAACGCAAATGATTTATATACAATGCAAAGGATTTATATATAATGCAAATTATTTATATATAATAAAAAGGATTTATGTATAACGCAAATGATTTATATATAATGCAAAGGATTACATGGCAAACGCTAAATAAAAAACAAAAATTAGTCCAGGGAAATTCTGAAACCAACATTTATTTTTTTCCATTTTAAAATACAAAATATTTTCCAATATAATATTATAGAGTAAACAATTTGACAGCCTGTCATGCTTTTCATGAAGCTTCAACATTAACCAGAATGTCATCCTATATCATATAATATGTCCTATAGTCACCAGTCACTAAAACATGTTTTCCAGGGTTTTCACACTCTGTCATGCCAGTTGGTCTATCCGTGAGTCTCCGTTGATCAGCTGGTCATTCACCTCATTTTTGTTTGTATGTTTTTTCTTGTCAAATGTTTTAGTACACAACAGTTTCATGGGCTGCCTGAGACAGACAGGCAGAAAGACTGATAGACGATTTAGTAACATCTGATGCAATACGAGTCCTTAGTCTCCTCCCCTTCCTCACCCCTGAATAAACACTTGGGCAAGCAACACTAGTCACCTGACAAATTTCAAAAAACAAAGTGTCACGGCAAATGAAAGATTGAAAATTGTAAAAGGCCTCCGCTGCTCCATCACACCACACAGTGAGCACGCCTTGTTTCTGACCCCCACATCGCCACGCTGATCACGCCAAGCTCTCGTCTTCACACCCCAGCTCAAGATCTATTTACACGCTACAACAAAATATCTACACACAGAAAGCAGACACACAGTTGGAAACTAAAAACTTGATGCAAGTTATGGAAAACTAGACCATGGAAATCTGGAACTCTCTCTCTTCCAAACAACGAAACACCCCGGTGTTTGCAACTGCCAGGATGGGGGTAGACCGCACCGCACAAACCGCTGTCAACACTGTAGCAGGTGCAATATAATACATCAGACCCACACACAAACAAACAATCCCACCATTCTTGTGGGTCGTCAACCCAACTGAGTGCTGGGTGTAGGCTAAGCACTGAACAGCAAAACGTCTACATACACACATCTACACACGTCTAATTCCAAGAAACAATCGGCAGCAAATATTACCGTTTACCTTCTTATGAATAGGTAAAACCAGCTTCCATATTGGTTATGGTTTCAAGTGATAGCAATAAGCCCTCCGATCCTTAATGGCAGTTCACCACAGAGCACCCAATACCCAATTAAAGGCCCTACTTCTGACCACCCTATACCCTATTAAAGGCTCTACTTCTGACCACCCTATACCCTATTAAAGGCTCTACTTCTGACCACCCTATACCCTATTAAGAGCCCTACTTCTCACCACCCTAAACCCTATCAAGTATTTGAGCTGTTGGTCTAGAGCTCAGGTCCAGCTGAGTGAGTGCCGCTGGGAGACGCTGAGGGGTTAGGACACAATCTCTGTAGTGATGGTTAGCGATTCATCTCTTTCGGTTAGGAAATAATCTCTCTATGTTAAAACCACACAGATAAACCGTACTGCAACCCAACCAGGGCGCAGCCGTAGAAATAGTACGCTGGGATTTGTGTTAGAACCAATGCTCTGCTATGTGAGTGAGGGGATGTGTGTGGCTACGGATCTAGAACCCACGCTGTTCTCTACAAAGGCACTGTTAACCGCGCTGATGGGTTCTCCGGCTCTGTGCCGCCCGACACCTGGATCCGGATTCAGACCGGGCTCACAATAGCTGGATTTCGTTGCTTCAGGGAGCACTTGACTTAGCTGGTCCCACCACCGGTCCGGCTCGCTACGGCGCAATCCAATTCACTCGACGCGCAAAGCGAAGTCGCTGAAGTGCACTCAGGGAGCCAATCCACTAGGTATCCTATGGAAAACGCTACAGGAATGCGGCGCCACCTGACTGCTCCATCTCCCCCCTGTCTCTCTGGGCCGACACGTCCAGCACACAAGGAAACGGTGTGGAAATGTTGGGCGGTGGACGTCTGATGGAACAGGCCAACACGTTGATCAACGTTTTCCTCCGTTGTCAGAGAGTTTAGGACCTATGCAGTTTCACCAGAGTGTGTGTGTGTGTGTGTGTCTGTGTATGTTTGTGTGTGTGTGTCTAGGGTGTCGCTACGTACATGAGCCATGGGTCAATAACAATCTCTGCTCAATGATAAAGTAAAGCAAGTAAAACAATTGAAACACACTTGAAAATCAAATGGCAGACAATGTCTCGTCTGCGTGGGATGGTTGGATAGAGGTTTCTGCATTGACTGTTTTCACTTCGGGACTAAATAGGACAAATGCAAGTCCCTGACCACCCTGTCCATCTGTTTTTCCATCAGTTACAGTATGCACACTTACAAACCAGGTGGTTCGAACCCTGAATGCTGATTGGCTGAAAGCCGTGTATGACAAAAACATGTCTTGCAAAAGAGACATAATAATAGCGTTGTTTTTTGTTTTTTTACAGTGAGTCACACGTTTCACAGCAATGTCCACAAAGACATTGACGATGCCATAGTTTGTTTTCTCCATATTATAATACCAATGTAACACTTTTGACGACAGAAAGGTTAAACAATAAAAGGCATATCCAGTAGTTTAAGGTGTACACCGTGTCGTCACACAGTCAGTCAACATGAATTTCCACTCTCGCGACAGACGCTAGTTTGACCCTGTGTGCGATGTTACAGAAAGTGTGGTACAGAATATCACTTAATTCCATGCAGTACATTTAATTAGAAGCAGATGAATGTATAGGATGGCTGATTTTTTTTTACGTTTTCCATTGACGGCCATGTGGGGCCGTGAGAATATGTATTCCAAAGTATATCATTGTTTACAAAACGACAATGATGAGTACGGCATATTCATTCATTTCACTATGTCGTCATATATACGTTTTCAAAAGATCAAATGGCACTAAGACATAACCTGTCTGGCTCTTTGAGAAGCAGTCTGGGTGTGGAGGATCAACCCAGTCCGATCCGCTGATACATTCTTCCACGCCATGCTTTCCATATTGCTTTCTCCTCCATCTGTTTCTGGGCGCCTGCATCCCGTCTTCTTCTACTGTTTGAAATGATTACGAGGTTCTTCATTTTCCCAGGTCTCTTTTGTTTGTTTATTCGTTTGTTCGTCTGTCTGTCACGTCATTTGTGGGCGGGGACACAGTGATATAGGGGCGGTCCCTGGCGGGCCATAGGGGCAAGAGGTGGAGATGAGGGTGGAGTGACAGAAGAAGCCGTGGTTGTTGCCGTGGTGACAGGTCTCCACGTTGACAGGTCGGATCACTATAGCGAGGGTCTCCTTGGCAGCCGGTCGCCGTGGCGTCGCCGTGGGCTCCCGGTGGCTATCCAACTAACCTACACAAAAGAATTCATGGCGTTGACCGGCGAAGGGGCCTCGGAGCTTTCATTCCCCTCGTGCGTGTCCTTCTCCTTTTTGCCGCTGTACTGGCCAATGAAGGAGCCGTCCTCGTTGAACTGGCCGTCGCCTCCCTCCCCGTAGTCCACCAGGCTGTCATCGCTGTCGTCCCTCTTCACCGTGCCGTTGGACGGGGTCCGGCTGCCTTTCAGAGGTTTGTGGTCCTCCGTGTCACTATGGGGGGGGTTAAAGGAGGGACAGAGAAATGCTTTGCTTTAGGTCAGAGAACAGTGGTCATCTTTTGTCCTGGAGGGACACCGCAGGGTTTTTGGTCCAGCCCGGCATTGATGCACCTAACTCACCTTATTAAGGTCTTATAACTGCAGGGTGCTGGGCTGGAACAAAAGCCTGCCGCCCTCAGGGGCTCTCCAGCATACTTTATGTGATCACAGTTCAGTTTAAATGGCGTGCTTCTCATCCCCCTGTGCAGACAGCAGACCGTCTACATGCACCAAAGACTCAGAGGGATTAGAAAAGGGATCGGTCCAAAATGCATAGGGGTCTTTAGGTTGAGTCAAACAAAAAGCATCATATTAAAATGATTAACTGAACTCATAATGATTTGTCCCGTTCTACACATGAAGTGGAATGTGTTTTTTGCCTAACCCTCAGAGTGCTGTTTCAGCCAGAGAACCAGACACAACCGGTGGCGCTCCCACATCAGTTAGGATTAACTGTTCTGCTTAAGGACAGTAGGAGAGATTTATTTACCTTACCAGCTCTGGGATTCGATCTAGCAACCTTCCAGAGGCTGTAACCCCGAGGCAACCTGGTGCTTCATATAGATACATTTATATATATATACAGTATCTCACAGAAGTGAGTACACCCCTCACATTTTTGTAAATATTTGATTTTATCTTTTCATGTGACAACACTGAAGAAATGACACTTTGCTACAATGTAAAGTAGTAAGTGTACAGCTTGTATAACAGTGTAAATTGGCTGTCCCCTCAAAATAACTCAACTCACAGCCATTAATGTCTAAACCACTGGCAACAAAAGTGAGTACACCCCTAAGTGAAAATGTCCAAATTGGGCCCAATTAGCCATTTTCCCTCCCCGGTATCATGTGACTTGTAAATTTTACAAGGTCTCAGGTGTGAATGGGGAGCAGGTCTGTTAAATTTGGTGTTATCGCTCTCACACTCCCTCATACTGGTCAATGGAAGTTCAACATGGCACCTCATGGCAAAGAACTCTCTGAGGATCTGAAAAAAAGAATTGTTGCTCTACATAAAGATGGCCCAGGCTATAAGAAGATTGCCAAGACTCTGAAACTGAGCTGCAGCACGTTGGCCAAGACCATACAGCGGTTTAACAGGACAGGTTCCACTCAGAACAGGCCTCGCCATGGTCGACCAAAGACGTTGAGTGCACCTGCTCAGCGTCATATCCAGAGGTTGTCTTTGGGAAATAGACATATGAGTGCTGCCAGCATTGCTGCAAAGGTTGAAGGGGTGGGGGGTCAACCTGTCAGTGCTCAGGACATGGATTACTGGAACCACGTCCTGTGGTCTGATGAGACCAAGATAAACTTATTTGGTTCAGATGGTGTCAAGCGTGTGTGGCGGCAACCAGGTGAGGAGTACAAAGACAAGTGTGTCTTGCCTACAGTCAAGCATGGTGGTGGGAGTGTCATGGTCTGGGGCTGCATGAGTGCTGCCGGCACTGGGGAGCTACAGTTAATTGAGGGAACCATGAATGCCAACATGTACTCTGACATACTGAAGCAAAGCATGATCCCCTCCCTTCGGAGACTGGGACGCAGGGCAGTATTCCAACGTGATAACGACCCCAAACACACCTCCAAGACGACCAGTGCCTTGCTAAAGAAGCTGAGGGTAAAGGTGATGGACTGGCCAAGCATGTCTCCAGACCTAAACCCTATTGAGCATCTGTGGGGCATCCTCAAACGGAAGGTGGAGGAGCGCAAGGTGTCTAACATCCACCAGCTCCGTGATGTCGTCATGGAGGAGTGGAAGAGGACTCCAGTGGCAACCTGTGAAGCTCTGGTGAACTCCATGCCCAAGAGGGTTAAGGCAGTGCTGGAAAATAATGGTGGCCACACAAAATATTGACACTTTGGGCCCAATTCGGACATTTTCACTAAGGGGTGTACTCACTTTTGTTGTCAGCAGTTTAGACATTAATGGCTGTGTGTTGTGTTATTTTGAGGGGACAGCAAATTTTCACTGTTATACAAGCTGTTCACTCACTACTTTACACTGTAGCAAAGTGTCATTTTTTCAGTGTTGTCACATGAAAAGATATAATCAAATACGTGCAAAAATGTGAGGGGCGTACTCACGTTTGTGAGATACTGTGTATATATATATATATACAGTGGATATAAAAAGTCTACACACCCCTGTTAAAATGCCAGGTTCTTGTGATGTAAAAGAATGAGACAAAGATAAATCATGTCAGACGTTTTTCCACCTTTAATGTGTCATAACGTGAAAAATTCAATTGAAAAACAAACTGAAATCTTTGAGGGGGAAAAATAAAAAATAAAAAACTCACAATAACCTGGTTGCATAAGTGTGCACACCCTTAAACTAATACTAAGCACCTTTTGAATATATTACAGCACTCAGTCTTTTTGGGTAGGAGTCTATTAGCATGGCACATCTTGACGTGGCAATATTTGCCCACTCTTCTTTGCAAAAGCGCTCTAAATCTGTCAGATTGCGAGGACATCTCCTGTGTACAGCCCTCTTCAGATCACCCCACAGACGTTCAATTGGATTCAGGTCTGGGCTCTGGCTGGGCCATTCCAAAACGTTAATCTTCTTCTGGTGAAGCCATGCTTTTGTGGATTTGGATGTGTACTTTGGGTCGTTGTCATGCTGAAAGGTGAACTTCCTCTTCATCTTCAGCTTTCTAACGGACGCCTGAAGGTTTTGTGCCAAAATTGCCTGGTATTTGGAACTGTTCATAATTCCCTCCACCCTGACTAAGGCCCCGGTTCCAGCTGAAGAAAAACAGCCCTAAAGCATGATGCTGCCACCACCATGCTTCACTGTGGGTATGGTGTTCTTTGGGTGATGTGCAGTGTTGTTTTTGCACCAAACATCCCTTTTGGAATTATGGCCAAAAAGTTCAACCTTGGTTTCATCAGACCATAACACATTTTCCCACGTGCTTTTGGGGGACTTGATGTTTGTTTTTGCAAAATTCAGCCGGGCTTGGATGTTTTTCTTTGTAAGAAAAGGCTTCCGTCTTGCCGCCCTACCCCATAGCCCATTCATATGAAGAATACGGGAGATTGTTGTCACATGTAGCACACAGCCAGTACTTGTCAGAAATTCCTGCAGTTCCTTTAATGCTGTTGTAAGCCTCCCTGACCAGTTTTCTTCTCGTCTTTTCATCAATTTTGGAGGGACGTCCAGTTCTTGGTAATGTTTCTGTTGTGCCATATTTTCTCCACTTGATGATGACTGTCTTCACTGTGTTCCATGGTATATCTAATGCTTTGGAAATTCTTTTGTACCCTTCTCCTGACTGATATCTTTCAACAATGATATCCCTCTGATGCTTTGGAAGCTCTCTGCGGACCATGGCTTTTGCTATGAGATGCAACTAAGAAAATGTCAGGAAAATCCTATTAGAACAGCTGAACTTTATTTGTGATTAATCAGAGTCACTTTAAATGAGGGCAGGTGTGTAATGACT
>JACXGI010015544.1:12500-17266 GCA_016801175.1 Esox masquinongy
AGTCCTTCCTATAATTGAGGGGGCAGGGAGCTGTACATCAAAGAGCTGCTGGCAACCCAACTACAACAGTCTATAGTCTGTCTGTATTCTGTCTGTACTCTCTATAGTCTGTCTGTAGTCTGTCTGTACTCTATAGTCTGTCTGTAGTCTGTCTGTACTCTCTCTATAGTCTGACTGTAGTCTGTCTATAGTCTTTCTCTTGTCTGTCTCTAGTCCATCATCTGTTTCTAGTCCGCCTGTGGTCTGTCTACAGTCCATCTCCAGACCATCTCCAGTCTGTTTGTAGTCGGTCTGTGGTCTGTCTACAGTCCATCTCCAGACCATCTCCAGTCTGTTTGTAGTCGGTCTGTGGTCTGTCTACAGTCCATCTCCTGACCATCTCCAGTCTGTCTGTAGTCGGTCTGTGGTCTGTCTACAGTCCATCTCCAGACCATCTCCAGTCTGTCTGTAGTCAGTCTGTGGTCTGGCTCTATAGTCCATCTCTAAACCATCTGTCTGTCTGTAGTCGGTCTGTAGTCGGTCTTTAGTCAGTCTGTAGTCTGTCAAACCAAAGATCCGGTGCGTCTTAAAAACTCTGGATCCGTTCCTCTGGAAGACTGAAGATACAGAGAAGATCAGCAGAGGGAATTTCCAACAAAACAAAAAAAACATCACTTTCCAAAACATTTGTGTAGCATGCAATGACAGTGAAATACATTGTAAAACTTATAATGAAACCAACCAAGAAAAGTCTGGGGGACTTAAAAGTACAATGAGTTCCCTAATAATGGGTTTAACAGAACATGCTCGAAACATTGCTTTAACTCAGGGGTTCTCAATCCTGGTGCCGTGGAACCAAAGGGCACACATTTTAGTTTCTACCTCAGGTCAGCATACAAGAGTCAAGTTGCCACAGCTACTTGATCGGTTAATTAGTTGACTCAAGGGTGAATTGCGGCGGGATAAAATCTACGCCAATTTGTGTCCCGAGGACCAGTATTGAGAACTAGTGGTCCAACAAACCGCTGTTCATCATCCGGTAACATTACAGATAAATGACAGATTATTACACAGACGATTACTGGTCAAACTGATGGAATTCTAAGAATGGCAGGACAATACAGATGGATGACGCAGGTGACTACAAGAATCATCCGTCTACCGTACACCAGGGTTTGACCTCTGTTCCGATTCAATTTGGTCAGCCATCGTTAGCATCCTGAACCGATAAACATTGAACCGGAACTGGCGCCAACCCAGCTGTAGTTTACAGTAGTTGTTTTCAACCCCGATCCCGCAGGACTGAGCACGGCCAGCTTTATATTCTACCTGGTAGTTAATTTCATTCACCTGGTGTCCCAGGTCTAAATAATTTCCTGGTCACAAGACGAGGTATCACTTTATTTTGAGAGTCCCAAATGTGTTTCTGTAGTTGCTGTAAAGATTACCCACAGACTAGCAAACAGTTGCTTATGAACAGGTAGTAATATTATCAACAGACATTCGAAAAAGTACCTCTAGAACATCTACAGATGGAAACTGGCACTCTCAAAATGTAACCCAGGGCCAGAATGAAAACCAGCAGTGCTTCAGGTCCCGACCCCTGGGGGTGGAGAACCACTACGGGGAGCCGTGGCGCCCTGGACATGCTGCCTCACCTGGCAATGTTATCAACAGCTCCTCTGTACTGTGAACGGTCGCCTCAGAGTGGTCTTTCGCTACCACACGAACTCTATAGGACGTTCCCGGCTTTAAGCCCTTTATTAGATAGGTTTGTGACACATTGCTGCCATTTACAAATTCTTTTTTCCACTCTTCTTTACCTGGAACGAAGGGGTTGTGAAGACGGTCAAAATCGAGAAAAGGAATATGGATGTATTGGGATATTGGGTGGATATATGATGCCCACCATGTACTGAGAATTTTTTTTCAGGAAGACATTTCAGTTTAGCATGCCAATTATTAATTCTGTGATTAAACATTGAGTTTGCATGATTATTTTAATGATAGGCACATCTTAAAAGAAATTATCACCATGACATTGCCCTTATGAAGTTTATACAACCTCAATATGCTGTATAATATGTTGGCAAGCATGCAATTTCTTTTGTTTTATGAAACTATATTGTATAAGTTGTAAGGGCTTACTGTTTTCTACAGTATACTCCACATAAACATTCTTATCTGGTCCAGAGTATTCCCAACTTATCACCGCACCCTCTTCGCCCACCACAGAGGAGTTCACATTGGTGAACACTGGACCAATCGGACGAACTGAACACACAGACAACAACGCGTACACAAGATACAAGTTAATACCACAGCCCAGTGACCAACAGTCACAAACCCAAACCCAAATTCTAGGACACTGTAACCCTAACCCTAACCCTAAGCCTGATAAGGTTTTGTTTACAGACGTTCTATTTTCTTTTTTGCATTTCGCTAAATATTTCCCTGAGGGCTAATAATTTCACGTTAATAGAAAGACAGAGATCAGCTGCCCTCAGTGGTAAATTACATGTTTCCCTGTTTTGATCAGAGAGCCGATGGAGAGAGAGAGAGAGAAGTGACACAGGAAATGGCTTTAATACCCTTGTGAAACAGGGGGCGCAGAGACTGAGTGATGGGAGAGACTGGATGGGGGGGTTCTGTGTCGCCTGGAAGAACAACACCACATAGAGAAGGAAAACACCACAGACCATCACGAACACCACCACATTGACAAAAACAAGGACAAACAGACAAACCAGCATTTAAGAGAGTAAATATTGTCAGCATGCAGACTTTGTGATTGGACAGAATCGTGCAGGACAGCACAACAAAGCCATTTAAGTGTACGAGGGGAGCAAGTTAAGATGGGGGAAGACAGAGCGAAGGAATGAGATGATTACAGTCTGAGGTTGGAAGTCATCTTCTGCTTCACATACGAAACGGCAATAACACGATCGTTCTGTGTTCCCTTGTTTCAGTTTCCATAACACTTAGAACACAAGTAAAATATCAGCACATGCATTCTAATAGAGTGCTATAGAATGGATACTTTATGAAAGCCTTTAGGCACACATCTACTCCCCCTGCTATAGGCCGGTCACAGCAGGTAGGTCAGGTAGGTCGCAGCATTACTGGTAGTGTAGTAGGTCATGTTACAGCCAGCTGATGAGCAGTGGAAAGACAGAGCATGCATATAGGGCTATAGTATCTATCTTCCAGGGATTGGTTTCTCTAACCAATGTCTGGTTATGACATCTGGTTCAACATGCAAGTGCTCCAGCCAAGACACATTCATTTTACCTTTGCCCACATCTACTGCAGGTTGCTGAATTAAGACTTCAGAGAGAAATAAGAAGATGGAGAGAAAGCAAGGATAAAGAGAAAAAGAACACAGACTCAGGTGTAGAACATCACCATGACGTCACATTAGGAGGCCCACTTGTTAACATTCTGGTTTGTCCTGCAGGCTATATTGGATGAGCAAGGAATGAGGAATTCCCAAGGCAACACTTTATTTCACAAAATTGTAACTAAACAGAACACAGGCAAAAGTTTAAACGCAATTGAAAAACAAAGTTCATGCAAAACAAAATGTGCGGCATATGCTGGGAAAACAATGAAACCATATCGGATGCTGTATGAAACGTCAAACGCCATACGGTAGGAAGATCTTTGATCTGTAAACTCCTACACACCACCTTCCATGAACATTCAGTCAAAACCCTGGTTTGCATTAAACCCCAGTTGGAGGATTCCAGGAATCGTTGTTAAATTCCGGCATCTTCCAACCAGGCCATCTACAGTGGATGTAAAAAGTCTACACACCCCTGTTAAAATGCCAGGTTCTTGTGATGTAAAAGAATGAGACAAAGATAAATCATGTCAGAAGTTTTTCCACCTTTAATGTGACCTATAACGTGAACAATTCAAATGAAAAACAAACAGAAATCTTTGAGGGGGAAAAATAAAAAACTCACAATAACCTGGTTGCATAAGTGTGCACACCCTTAAACTAATACTTTGTTGAAGCACCTTTTGAATTTATTACAGCACTCAGTCTTTTTGGGTAGGAGTCTATTAGCATGGCACATCTTGACATGGCAATATTTGTGTGCTTTGGGTCATTGTCATGCTGAGAGGTGAACTTCCTCTTCATCTTCAGCTTTCTAACAGACGCCTGAAGGTTTTGTGCCAAAATTGCCTGGTATTTGGAACTGTTCATTATTCCCTCCACCCTGACTAAGGCCCCGGTTCCAGCTGAAGAAAAACAGCCCCAAAGCATGATGCTGCCACCACCATGCTTCACTGTGGGTATGGTGTTCTTTGGGTGATGTGCAGTGTTGTTTTTGCGTCAAACATACCTTTTGGAATTATGGCCAAAAAGTTCAACCTTGATTTCATAAGATCATAACACATTTTCCCACGTGCTTTTGGGGGACTTGATGTTTGTTTTTGCAAACTTCAGCCAGGCTTGGATGTTTTTCTTTGTAAGAAAAGGCTTCCGTCTTGCCACCCTACCCCATAGTCCATTCATATGAAGAATACGGGAGATTGTTGTAACATGTAGCACACAGCCAGTACTTGCCAGAAATTCCTCCAGTTCCTTTAATGTTGCTGTAGGCCTCTTGGAAGCCTCCCTGACCAGTTTTCTTCTCGTCTTTTCATCAATTTTGGAGGGACGTCCAGTTCTTGGTAATGTCTCTGTTGTGCCATATTTTCTCCACTTGATGATGACTGTCTTCACTGTGTTCCATGGTATATCTAATGCTTTGGAAATTCTTTTGTACCCTTCTCCT
>JACXGI010015545.1:0-17270 GCA_016801175.1 Esox masquinongy
AGGTTTAGATTTATGGTTAGTATTAGTATTGTGCATTATGGTTGGAGTTATGGTTAGGTTTAGATTTATGGTTAGTATTAGTATTGTGCATTATGGTTGGAGTTATGGTTAGGTTTAGATTTATGGTTAGTATTAGTATTGTGCATTATGGTTGGAGTTATGGTTAGGTTTAGATTTATGGTTAGTATTAGTATTGTGCATTATGGTTGGAGTTAAGGGTAGGTTTATAGTCAGGGGTTAGGGCTAGTTAAGTGAACTAGAATTCAAAATTGGAATACAGGTCCTCACGAGTACATTAACACAAGTGTGTGTGTGTTAGATGTTACGTGGATAGTATATAGTAAGAAATGTGTTTGTGTTAGGTGGTACATGTGTAGTAAAACACGTGTGTTTGTTGGAAGGTACCTGTGGTGGTGGGTTAGACATTTGGTCTTTGAGGATCTCCATAGCTTCATCATGAGGGTCCGGCTTCTTTAAAAACATCTTCCCATCCCCTCTACTTCACATACAGAAACACAAAAACACAGTAACGTCACAGCCCTGCTCAGAGATTGCCGTCTTCAGATTACACAGACTGACTCCGTCAGATTAAACAGGCCTTCATATTTAACAGACTGAGACCTTCAGATTAAATAGGCTTTCAGATTTAACAGACCAAGACCTTCAGATTAAACAGGCCTTCATATTTAACAGATTGAGACCGATTTAACAGACACAGAAATAGACAGAGACATTTAGATTAAACAGGCCTTGAGATTTAACATATTTAGATCTTCAGATCAAACAAGCCTTCAGATTTAACAAACGGAGACCTTCAGATTAAACAGACACAGAAATGCTTAGACAGACTGAGACATTCAGATTAAACATCTCCAGACCATCAGATTAAACCTACTGAGACATCCAGATGAAACAGCCTCCGACCTCAGTTTGAACCTACTGAAACATTTACATTAAACAGCCTCCGACCTTCAAGTGTAACTGACTGAGACATTTAGATTAAACAGCGCCATGAAACAGATTCAGACCTTCAGAATAAATAAATATTTAGATTGCAACAAGCCATCTTGGTCGTCTTGGCAAGTCAATATTATACTATCCTGTAATATACTATACCTAAGTCTCTAGGAGCTGTGTGTCTTGTTGAGTAATTCTCTAGGAGCTGTGAGTCTTTTTGGATAACTAAGAGCTTTGAGTCTTGTAGGGAAAGTCTCTAAGAGCTGTAAATCTTCTAGGGTAAGTCTCTAAGTGCTGTGACTCTTGTTGGGTAAGTCTTTAAGAGACGTGAGTCATGTTTGGTAAGTCTCAATGAGCTATGAATCTTGTAGGGCAAGTCTCTAAGAGCTGTGACTCCTGTTGGGTAAGTCTGTATGTGTTAAGTACCTGTGTATCTTAAGTACCTGTGTGTGTGTTAAGCACCTGTGTGTGTTAAGTACCTGTGTGTGTTAAGAACCTGTGTGTGTTAAGTGTGTGTACCTGTGTGTGTGTTAAGTACCTGTGTGTGTTAAGTGTGTGTACCTGTGTGTGTGTTAAGTACCTGTGTGTGTTAAGTGTGTGTACCTGTGTGTGTTAAGTGTGTGTACCTGTGTGTGTGTTAAGTACATGTGTGTGTTAAGTGTGTGTACCTGTGTGTGTGTTAAGTACCTGTGTGTGTTAAGTGTGTGTACCTGTGTGTGTGTTAAGTACCTGTGTGTGTTAAGTGTGTGTACCTGTGTGTGTGTTAAGTACCTGTGTGTGTTAAGTGTGTGTACCTGTGTGGTGTGTGTGTTAAGTACCTGTGTGTGTTAAGTGTGTGTACCTGTGTGTGTTAAGTGTGTGTACCTGTGTGTACCTGTGTGTGTGTGCAGGCTGGCTGGGCGCAGGGTGTGAGGGGGGCTGATACTGCTTTATGATGTCCTTAATGTTGTGGGAAGGGTTCCAGTATTCTGAGTTTGAAACACTGGACTGGACCACTTCCTCTGGAGGGGGGGGCCTGGACTGCACCATGTCACCAGGTGGGGGGGCCCGCAGAGGACCTGGGATTTAAAAAAAAACATTTTAGTAACCTGGTGGGAACTGCAAGTAAGGTATGAGGAAAATGGCAATTTCTGGTTTAGGGGTGAGGTTAAGGGTATAAGTTATAATTGGGGTTTGGTTTAGTATTAGGTTTAGGGGTTAGGCATAATGTTAGAAGTGTAAGGGTAATTTTTTTTTATTAGGGAACATTTTATTTTAATTGGCAATAACACATTCCCACAAGGATAATGTTCCTAAAATATATTTGTGTGTGTGTGTTTGTCCTACTGGTTTTCCTAGGAGCGAGTCTGTTCTGGGCTCCGGATTGGCTGGTCTGGTAGGGACTCTCTGGAACATTTCCTGTCTGTAAGGAGAGATGGAGATAGATGAGGGAAAACATTGATGCATTCTGGAGCATCTTCTGTCTTGTTTCTGTGCAGCAGGTTTTGTTGATGATAATATTTGATAACTCAAATATTATCCAACCATGATCTGTCTATCCTTTCTCATTATAATATTATCCTCTCAAGTTCTGCCTGAATAAACTCATTATAATATTATCCCCTTATGTTCTCTCTAAACGTTCTCATAATAATATTATCCTCATGTTCTGCCTGAACCTCCTCATTAGAATATTATCCTTATGTTCTCTCTGAACATACTCATTAAATTTACACCGATCAGCAATAACATTATGACCACCTGCCTAATATTGTGTAGGTCCCCCTTTTGCCACCAAAACAGCCCTGACCCGTCGGGACACCACTAGACCTCTGAAGGTGTGCTGTGGTATCCCTGTAAGTCCTGTAAGTTGCTAGGTGGGCCCTCCATGGATCGGACCAGTTTGTCCAGCACATCCCACAGATGCTTGATTGGATTGAGATCTGGGGAATTTGGAGGCCAAGTCAACAATTTGAACTCGTTGTTGTGTTCCTCAAACCATTTCTGAAAAATTTTTGCTTTGTGGCAGGGGGCATTATCCTGCTGAAAGAGGCCAATGCCATCAGGGGAATACCATTGCCATGAAATGGTGCACATGGTCTGCAGCAATGCTTAGGTAGGTGGTACGTGTTAAAGAAACATCCACATGAATGGCAGGACCCAAGGTTTCCCAGCAGAACATTGCCCGAAGCATCACACTGCCTCCGCCGGCTTGCCTCCTTCCCATAATGCATCCTGGTGCCGTGTGTTCTCCAGGGAAGCGACGCACACGCACCCGGCCATCCACGTGATGTAAAAGGAAACGTGATTCATCAGACCAGGCCACCTTCTTCCATTGTTCCGTTGTTCAGATCTGATGCCCACATGTCCATTGTAGGTGCTTTCGACAGTGGACAGGGGTCAGCATGGGCACCCTGACAGGTCTGGGGCTACGCAGCCCCATACACAACAAACTGTGATGCACTGTGTGTTCTGGATGGGTGAATCAATACCAACATTAACCTTTTCAGCAATTTGAGCAACAGTAGCTCGTCTGTTGGATCGGACCACACAGGCCAGCCTTCGCTCCCCACGTGCTTCACAGAGCCTTGGCCGCCCATGACCCTGTTGCCGGTTCACCGCTTTTCCTTCCTTGGACCACTTTTGATAGGTACTGACCACTGCAGACTGGGAACACCCCACAAGGGCTGCAGTTTTGGAGATGCCCTTACCCAGTCATCTTGCCATGACAATTTGGCCCTTGTCAAAGTCGATCAGATCCTTATGCTTGCCTATTTTTCCTGCTTCTAACACATCAACTTTGATGACAGAATGTTCACTTGCTGCCTAATATATCCCACCCACTGACAGGTGCCATGATAAAGAGATTATCAGTGTTACTCACTTCACCTGTCAGTGGTCATAATGTTATGGCTGATCAGTGTATATCCCCTTATGTTCTGCTGGAACTTCCTCATTATTATATAACCTGTCATGTTTTGTTTGAACTTCCTCATTATGATATTATCACCTCATGTTCTGCATGAACTTCCTCATTATATCATCCTCTAATGTTGTCTGAACGTCCTCAATACAATATTATCTTCTTGTGTTCTGTCTGAATTTCCTCCTTACAACAGTATCCATCATGTTCTGCCTCATTGTAATACACTGCTCAAAAACATTAAGGGAACACTTAAATCACACATCAGGTCTCGAAATATATAAAAGATCAAAATCGTTACTGTACATTGTGTAATTTGTTGAAAACAAAATTACATAACAGTCAATGGAAACCAAAATCACCCACCGATTGGGGGCTGGATTCAAACTCACACCGAAAATCTAAGTAAACATTTGAAATCACAGGCTGTTCCAGCTTCTGTGAATTTTATCATGGCAACTCATAATGTGACTCAGTAGTGTGTATGGCCCCCACGTGCCTGTATGTACTCCTGACAACGTCTGGGCATGCTCCTGCTGAGACGGTGGATGGTGTCCTGGGGGATCTCCTCCCAGACCTGGATCAGGGCATCAGTGAGCTCCTGGACAGTCTGTGGTGCTACTTGGCGGCGTTGGATGCACCGATACATAACAGCAGTCAGGGTACCGTTGGCTAGCGCGTGGAGGTCTGTGCGACCCTCCAAGGATATGCCTCCCCAGACCATCACTGATCCACCACCAAACCGGTCATGCTGGATGACGTTGCAGGCAGCATAACGTTCACCATGGTGTCTCCAGACTCTTTCACGTCTGTCATATGTGCTCAGTGTGAACCTTCCAATTCTGGTGTTCTCTGGCGAATGCCAATTCAGCTGCACAGTGCTGAGCTGTGAGCACAGGTCCCACTAGAGGACGTTGGGCCCTCATGCCACCCTCATGGAGTCTGTTTCTGACTGCTCAGGTACCACCTCACCTCATCTGAATCAGAATCAGAAAGTGTTTTATTGCCAAGTAAGTTTCACAACAAACAAGGAATTTGTTCTGGCCGTTGGTACAACAATTTATACAAAAGGAATATGGGAAATAAAAACAAATATGAACAGTGGACTGAGCATAAAAACAGTGGACTGTTAAATTACAAAAAAATAACTGAAAAGTATTTGTAAGATGCAAGATTTCATCCAGAAGAGGGTTGTGTATGTATGTGGGGATGGGTAATAGATTTATCCTGTTGAGGGTTGTGTGTGTATCTGGGGAGCAGACAATAGTCAATTTGGTTCTGGAGGCATGTTCATGAGGCCTACTGCTGTAGGAAAGAAACTGTTTCTTGTTACGAGAGGTTCTGGTCCTGATAGACCTCATTCTTCTGTGAGAGGAGAGAAGGCTGTGATCCACCGGTATGTGGACTTGGGCACTTATTTGGGATAGCTTGTCTTGGAGCAAGGCGGGAATTATGGTGTTGAATGCGGTACTAAAGTCCACAAACAGGATTCTGTCATAGGTTCCAGGCGAGTCCAGATGCTGGAGGATGAAGTGATACACATGTATTTTAGTTCTATTCTCTTGTTAGAGGAGTGGTACTTCGTTATCTTGTGCTATATGAGGTACCGTATCACAAGCAGTTCGTATCCACTATTGAGGGGCCCCACACAACCTGATAAGTGTGTGGAGCCAGGAACTCAAGAGGGGACACTACCAGGCCATGTAAGGTTAGCATATAGAATACATGTATGTGATTGGAAGACAACCAGATATTGGAGGGGATGTGCTGGAGGATAATGGACTGTGTAATGATTGGTTATGAACACAGACCACCTCCTATTTGTATTGACATAAAAGACTGTTAACTTTGTAATTATTGGAGAACATGTAAGAACTATGGAAGATCGACATCTTGGACTCACGCTAAATAAAGATTCTCCCCTGACTACCGGTTGCATTTTAATTTTGTTCATGGATCAAAAATGGACAGAATCTAACACACAGGGAGAAGGTATGTTGTCAGGACTGCCCTTTTGTCTTTCAAATCTGCAGTAGAACTCATTCAGGTCGTTGGCAAGTTGCAGGTCATTAATGGAGTCCGGGGATTTAGGCCGGGACAGTCCTTAATTGGTTCAGATCTTATCTAGATGGCCAGAGTTACTTTGTCACCATTGGTAATCATAAATCTGATGATTGGCTATGACATGCGGAGTTCCCCAGGGATCAGTTCTCGGACCGCTTCAGTTCAATCTCTATATGCTACCTCTGGGCCAAATTCTACAGAACAACAACATTAACTACCACAGCTATGCCGATGATACTCAAATATATATGGCTCTCGAACCGTATGACAACAGCTCAATAGACTCACTGTGTCACTGTATAGAGCACATGAATACCTGGATGAACCAACATTTTCTACAATTAAACCAAGTTAAAACAGATTTTGTTTGGCAACAAAAATAAAAGAACTAGTATTAGTAAAGAGCTGGATTCTCAGGCCCTAAAAACCAGGGACCAAGTGCGTAATCTTGGTGTTCTGATAGACTCAGACCTCATCACTCTGGTTCTTAAATCTTTGCACTGGCTTCCAGTCAGTTACAGAATAGATTTTAAAGTGGTGCTTTTAGTTTATAAATTACTGAATGGTTTCGGACCCGAACACATTTCTGATATGTTTGAAGAATATAAAGCGAGCAGAGCTCTTAGATCCATGAACTCAGCTCAGCTAATAGAGCCCAGAGTCCAAACTAAACATGGTCAAGCTGCATTTAGCAGTTATGCTGCACACAACTGGAATAAACTACCAGAAGATCTTAGACGTGCCCCAAATGTATACATTTTTAAATCCAGGTTAAAAACCCTTCTCTTTTCACGCGCCTATGACTGAAAACTTAAACTTAACCACACTGGTTGGTAGGGATGTGCATTGAACCATATTTTACTATCTGAATAGTATGCGTTGTTATTCGAATAGTATCGGTTAACCGAAATACGTTTTTAAAAACTACCGATACCACATGAGCGCTACCACATAACGCACAAAGGACAGGGTGTTGTTCTCATGTAACATCAGCTCAATGACCGTTCGTGTGACAAAAAAAGCGACTGCGTGTATGGAGGAAGCCGTGTGGTTAACACGCAAAACTACAGAACTAGAAGACAATATTAATCAACACACAACATTGAGATTATTGGATGGAAGTATAGAGAAGCTAGTTAGCTAAGCTAGCCAGCTATGTGCCATTTGCTTAACTCACTGTTTTCTGCACTCTCAACTGCCTTTCAATTCCACAGCTGAACTTTACGTAGCATTTTGTGGCCAAATATTTTTTCCGGAAGTAACATTAATTCTGTAAATATATTCCATCTTCCCTTGAATTAGTTGACTTTCATCCACTTGCTAACAGTAGGCTAAGAAGTATATATTGCGTCATTCTGACTGGGCCTGACCACACTACTCCCGCTTTGATTAAGGAACGTAAACAACAAACACGTGTGAAGGAGCGCATGTTATAAAAGCTACTTAAAACGGTAAACTTTTTTAAAATGTCATGGTATATCGTCATGTGTAAAAATTTTTGATTGGAATTTTAAAAGTATTTACAAAAATAACATTCAAGTCTTTTTATTTCGACCAAAAAAATACATATACGTAAAAAAAAATGTGGGTTAATTAAATACACACAGAAGTATTCGAATCCTGAATACATTTCCAGTATTTGAATATTCGACTATCCATGCCCATACCTACTGTTTAGCCTTACAGCTTTTATAGCTTCCTATGGCTTTCCTACATTCTATTTCTGTCACAAATGGTGTAGTGGCAGAGAGGAAGGAACCAGGCACAGGCAGTGTGGCAGTCGATGTATAGAATTTAATAAAAATAACACCGAGTGCTTAACACGAACAAAATGAAAATGAAAAAACAAAGGTACTAACAAACTGAAAACACACACCACGTACATGAGCAAACGTAGACAAGAAACAATGACCGACAAATGAGGGGAGCAGAGGAGAAACATTTAAACACATACTGATGACTTAATTGGGACCTGGTGTGAGTGACAATTGGAGACAAGACAAATGAAGGAGTCCGTGGTGAGTTCATGAACTATGGGAAACCGGGAAAAGCGGGAGATGACGGAGCTGTCCGTCACCTCACCGTCACAATTTCTATTTTCTAAATCTATTTTTTATTATTATGTTGTTTTGCTGTTTTCATTTGAGTATTTGTTTTTATGCTATTGTAAATTTATATTTTTTATTTTTCTTTGTAATGCACATTGAATTGCTTCTGTGTATGAATTGTGCTATATAAATAAACTTGCTTGCTTTTAGTTGGTAATCTGTCGGAGGCCTCACCAAACAAACTGTTATTTTAATTGCTCTTCCTTCACTGCCTTACCAAAGTTGTATTTAGCCTCTATGTACCTGTCTCTGTACCCACTCCTGAATGCCTCCTTTTCCAAACGCAGCCAGAGTTTAGCTGTGAACCAGGGTTTGTCATTGTTGTATCTCACACTGGTCTGTGATGGTATGCCGCTGTCCTCACAGAAGTTGATCTATGATGTCACAGCATCAGTGTCCTCATCCAAACCATTAGAACCATTAGTACACAGCATCAGTGTACTCATCCAGACTATTAGAACCATTAGTACACAGCATCAGTGTACTCATCCAGACCATTAGAACCATTAGTAAAAAGCATCAGCGTACTCATCCAGACCATTAGAACCATTAGTACACAGCATCAGTGTACTCATCCAGACCATTAGAACCATTAGTACACAGCATCAGTGTACTCATCCAGACCATTAGAACCATTAGTCCACAGCATCAGTGTACTCATCCAGACCATTAATGGCAGACCTAAAAATGTCCCAATCAGTGCATTCCAGACACGCACACAGATCCTCTGTTGCTTCACTACTCCACATCTTTGACCTTCGCAGAACAGGCTTAGAAAGGGTTAGTTTTTGTCTGTTTGTGGGTATTAGATGGACCATGAGGTGGTCTGAGAGTCCTAGAGCAGCGCGGGGTACAGCATGATAGACATTATCGATTGTAGTGTAATAGTGATCCTAAGTGTTTGACTCTCTGGTTGGGATTTTAATAGACTGTTTGTGGCTTAGGTTACCTTTGTTGAAGTCGCTAAGAAAAATAACTAAGGAGTCCGGGTATGACTGCTCTGCCTGGAGAATCTGTTCGGCCAGCTGCCGTTGTGTCTCGTGCACAGTGGCTGATGGTGGAATGTAAACACCGACCAGGATAAATTATGAGCATTCCCTTGGGCTGTAGAAAGGTTTTAAGTTGATAAAAAATGATTCCGGGTCAGGAGAACAGTACTGTAGTATGACAGTCACATCGTTGATATAAATAATTCCAGGTCAGGAGAACAGTACAGTACTATGACAGTCACATCGTTGATATAAATAATTCCAGGTCAGGAGAACAGTACTGTAGTATGACAGTCACATCGTTGATATAAATGATTCCAGGTCAGGAGAACAGTCCTGTAGTATGACTGTCACATCGTTGATATAAATGATTCCAGGTCAGGAGAACAGTACTGTAGTATGACAGTCACATCGTTGATATAAATGATTCCAGGTCAGGAGAACAGTACTGTAGTACGACAGTCACATCGTTGTTATAAATGATTTGTCTTGCTGTTGCTGTCACAGCGCAGGAGGCAGGACACAGGTGTAGAGTTTAAGGGCATCATTCCTTTTAATGTTCTTGCTCATTAACTTAACACGATTGGTGCAAACAATGAACCACAAACTAATGAAAAACAACTGAACTTAAATAGGGTCCCCAATCACAGACAACAAGGTGCAGCTGCCTCTGATTGGGGAGAACAGAAACAGTAGTGCAGGGATGGCTAGAGTCATCCCCACGGTCAGGCCCTGGCTGTGGCCCCCGGATGTATAGAGATGCCTAGAGGCACCCCAGCCAGGACCTGACAATTGCCTCTCCAATGCACCTGTTGTCACTTTCATTTGCACCAAAACAGGTGACATTGATTCACAATCACTTATGCTTCCTAACTGGACAGAATCATATCTCTGAAGTTTAACTGACTTGTTATCCTGTGATGATTACGTGTTCCCTAAATTATTTGAGCAGTGTGTTGTCCTCTAATGCTCTGTCTGAATTTCCTCATTATAATATTATCCTTATGTTCTTTCTGAACATCCTCATTATAATTAGGTGTGCTTGCCAAAGGCAAAGCACATCTATAGATTTCTCCCATACTACTTCTTATTATTCCTCCAGCTTTAGAGCCTAAACGGTAAAAACTATAAACACGAAACCAACTACCAAATGTCCCAAATGCTCTAACTTGGGTTGCTTGAGCAGATCTTTTTGATAGCTTTTATACTTTTTAAACTATTCCAATATTTAAATGAGCAACCAATGTATTTCAATGGAAAATAAAGTGTTCATAGACTTAAATGGTAAAAAAGTCAAAAATTCTAGACGCATCTCCTCCTACATCTTTTAATCCAAACCAAACATGTTCAGTCTGGCCCAACTTGAGTTGCTTCTATTCAGATTGTTGATACTATGTTTACTTTTGTAATTAGAAACATTCAAATATTGCATAAATTAACATGTGTTTCAATGAGAACCCAGTAAAAATTTCTAGATGCATCTCCTCCTACAATGTTTAAGCTATCAAGTCCAAACCAATGCTAAGATGTGCAGACTGGTCCAACTTGAGTTGCTTATATTCAGATTTTTGATACTATGTTTACTTTTGTAATTAAAAACATTAAAAACTTGCATAAACGTGTTTCAATGAGAGCCAAAGTAATAGAGTTTTCAATTCAAAATGTTCATGCTTTATGGCCAATCAACCTTTGATAACAACTTTAAAGGTTTGAACAATTGCCTGTTTAATTGCTAATTTACATCGTTTTTTAAGGATTCAAGGATTCAAAGTGTTTATTTGTCATTTGCAATAACAAGTATGGCAATGAAATGCTTGGTTTTCCTACTCCCGACAGTGCAGATAAAGTTAAAAAGTAACAGTAGTCATAATTTAAAAATAAAGGAGAAACACAATCAATCAGTAATAACACTATACAAAAACACTAATCAATAATAATAATAACAACTATACAACTGTAGTGCAATGTAAAAGTGACAGGTGTGCATGATATAATTGGCAGATGAGCATGATATAAAGTGACAGGTCTGCATGATATAATTGGCAGATGAGCATGATATAAAGTGACAGGTGTGCATGGACTATGGATGGAAGGGCAGAGGGTTTCCCGAGTTGAGCAGCCTTACGGCCTGAGGGAAGAAGCTGTCCTGTAGCCTGTTTGTTTCGGACTGAATACTCCTGTTCCTTTCTGCCTGATGGCAGCTTGGTAAACAGTCCATGGCATGGGTGGCTGGGATCTGTGATGATCCGTTTGCTCCTCTTCCTACATCTCTCTGTGTAGAGATCTTGCAAGGATGGCAGGTCAGACTTTGTGATGCGCTCTGCTATTTTAATCACCCTCTGAAGTGCTTTGCGGTCGAGGGCGGTGCAGCTGTCATACCAGGCGGTGACACAGCCGGACAGGATACTCTCGATAGTGCATCTGTAGACGTTTGTGAGTATCCTGGAATCCATGCCAAATCTCCTTAATCGGCGTAGGAAGAAGAGCCGTTTCCTGGCCTCCTTCACCACAATGTTAGAGTGATGAGACCAGGTAAAGTCATTGCTGATGTTGACACCAAGGAACCAGATGTTGTGAACTCTCTCTACTGCAGACCCATTGATGTGTATGGGGGCGTGGTCTCCCCACCGCTGCTTCCTGTGATCAACAATCATCTCCTTCGTTTTGCTGATATTGAGCTGGAGGTTGTTATCCTGACACCACGAAGTCAGCGATCTTACCTCGTCTCTAGAGGCTGACTCGTCGTTGTCAGAGATCAGGTCTATGATGGTGGTGTCATCAGCAAACTTAACGATGGTGTTGGAGACGTGAGTTGCCAGGCAGTCATGGGTGAAGAGAGAGTACAGGAGCGGGCTCAGCACACAGCCCTGGGGGGAACCAGTACTGAGAGTCAGTGAGGAGGAGGTGGTGTTACCCATCCGCACCACCAGGGGTCTGCCCGTCAGGAAATTCAGGATCCATCTGCACATAGAGGGGTCGAGACCCAGATCCCTGAGCTTAACCGCCGGTTTGTGGGGCACAATGGTGTTGAATGCTGAGCTATAGTCAATGAACAGCATTCTCACATATGTGTTCCTTTTGTCCAGATGAGAGAGTGCACAGTGGAGGGTCAGAGCAATGGCATCCTCTGTAGATCTGTTTTGTCTGTAGGCAAACTGCAGCGGGTCAAGTGTTGCAGGCGTGGAGTCTGTGATTTTAACTAGCCGCTCAAAGCACTTCATGAGGATTGGTGTGAGTGTTACAGGGCGATAGTCATTCATGCAGAGGACTTTTTGCTTTTTTGGCACAGGAACAATGATGGACTTTTTGAAGCAGGTGGGGACCACTGACTGACGCAGCGATAGGTTGAAGATATCAGTAAAGACATCAGCCAGTTGGTCAGCACAGACCTTGAGAACACGGCCTGAGATGTTGCCTGGTCCAGGAGCCTTGCGGGTGTTAATCCTTTTAAGGGCTTTACAGACGTCTGACCTGGTCATTTGGAAAGGGCAGCTGCCCTGGTCCAATTGAGTATCCATACCAGGGATGATGTTCTCAAAGTGAGCATAAAAAGAGTTCAGTTCCTCTGGGAGAGAAGCTGGCACTTCTCCCACACTACCTGAATAGTCTTTATAGTCAGTGATGGTTCTCAGACCACTCCACATGTTCCTGGTATTGGAGCCCTGGTAGAGAGATTCTACTTTGACTCTGTATTGACTTTTTGCAGTTTTTATTGCCTTCCTGAGATCATACCAGGATTTCTTGTAAATGTCCATGCTGCCGGAGTTGAATGCTGTCACTGACTGTGTCACTGACTCTGTGTATTCATTGATATTGCCTCCAGACGCCTCTCGGAACATTTCCCAGTCTGTGGTGAGGAAACAGTCACGTAAGTCGGCGTCCGATTCGTCCGTCCATCGTTGAATGGACCTTGTCACTGGCTTCTCTTGTTTTAGCCTCTGCCTGTAAGCAGGGAGCAACAGTATTGACACGTGATCTGATTTGCCGAAAGCAGGATGGGGGAGAGCCTTATATCCGTGCGGAAATGGAGAGTAGACATTGTTGAGAATGTTTTTTGCCCGCGTGTAGGGAAGTTTGTGTTTTTAAACTTCGGTAGGACTTTCTTCGGATTGGCGCCGTTAAAATCGCCAGCAACAATAAAGGCAGCCTCTAGATGTAAACATTCAAGCCTATCGATGACTCGAAAAAGTTTGTCAAGCACAGCACCAACGTTGGCCGGGTGTGGGGGGGGGGGCAGCTGTTAAAATGACTCATGTAAACTCCCAGGGTAGATAGTAAGGGCGACATTTAATTGTAAGATGCTCCAGATTGGGAGAGCATCCCGAAGAGATACAGTCCACATCCAAACACCAAAGATTGTTTACCATGAAGCAGACACCACCCCCCCCTGCTTTTACCGGACTCTGCTGTTCGATCCTGCCGATGAATGGATAGCCCTTTTGGAACAATGGCCACATCTGGGATCGAGGGCTCTAGCCAGGTTTCAGTGAAAACCAGGACATTACAGTTCTTAATGTTCTGCTGGAAATCTAGTCTGCTCCTATGTTGGTCCAGCTTGCTGTCTAGTGACTGGACGTTCGCTAAGAGAATACTTGGGAGAGGAGCACGGTTTCCCCGCAGCCGCAGTCGGACCAAAACTCCACCCCGCTTCCCACGCTTCCTTCATCGGCGTCGTTTTCCAGGTGCTTGCTCAGGTAAGCACAACAAAGGGTATCCCGGGGAGTTTGCTGAACTTGATGTTCTGGGCGAAAAAGATGATTCCAGTGCAGTTCTGATGTCCAATCGTGATTGTCTGTCATTGGTTAATAACGCGGTTGCAAATGTGGCAAAATTACACAACAACAGTAACAACAATAAAACAATAAATCCGCAAAGTTGGTTGGGAGCACAAAAAACGGCAGCCATCCTCAATGGCGCAATCTTGAAACGACAGGATGTAACTAAGAATGACTCTTGAACCGTTCATGCTACAGACACGAAACCAACTTTGTTTCACACATTTAGGCTATCCCCAGTTCATATGAGGTTAGGGTCCGTCATTTTTGCCCGTCACTCACTCCAACACATCGTCCGTCCGTGTAAGTCGACAACTCCGCCCACTTTTTCAGATTTAGCACATGCCCCTCGGAAGGTCTGTGCACGGTACTGCTGATTAGCATAATTAGCCTTAATTAACTATTAGGCTGTATCTTTTTAACCGTTTGAGCTACAGACAAAAAACCAACTTTTTTTCACACGTTTAGGCTATCCCCAAAGCAAAGTATGGAACAGTTATCAATTTTACGTATGCTAATTAGCGTCATTAGCGTTAATTAACTATTGGCTGTATCTTTGAAACCGTTCGAGCTACAGACACGAAATCAACATTGTGTCACCACTTCAGGCTATCCCTACTTCAAATTAGGAAAAGTTTTATCGATTTAACCTATGCTAATTAGCGCAATTAGCATTAATTAAATACTAGGCTGTGTCTTTTGAACCGTTAGAGCTACAGACACAAAACCAATTTTATTTTACACGTTTAGGCTAACCCCAGTTCATATGATGAAACATTTATTGATTTTACTAATGCTAATTACCGTAAATAGCGTAAACTAACTATTAGGCTGTATATTTTGATCCATTTGAATTACAGGCACAAGACCTGTCACTGGTAACACTTTTATGAACTTTAACTATGTCATGAATGCTAATGTATGCTAATTACCCTCACCAACAGATTCTCTTGAACCCTAAAAATTACAGACCCCAAACCTTTGAGAAGCCCATGACTGCAGAGTGGAGTTTGGGGCCGGACTCAATGTGGGCGGTGTCAAACATGTTTAACACGAACCCTTGAGGTTCATGTCGAAGGTATCAATGTCAGTGAAAGCGAATCAAACCTAACCTACATGGATTAAAATATACACCTCGTTGCTTAAATACTTTAATAAAGAAACTGATAAAACCCACAGGTGCAAAATAAAGGTAACTTACAGAAATGAGGAGAACTAAGAACATGCAGGAGACTGAGGTCATATGTAGTGCCCAACTAAAGATGAATTATGAAATAGTCAGAAAGGAACGAAGTGTGTAGCTACATTGTAGCTAAGGATTAAAAAGTTTAGTTAATTTTAGTTTTATTTTTCTACTTATGTTTTAATAGAGTATTTTTGTTCGATGCCAGAAGGTAGTAGCCTGACTTTTACAATACGTTTCCATTTTGATATGATAATTTATCTTCAATATTAAACTGATAGAATACAGCTCCGGAAAAACTTAAGAGACCACTGCACCTTTTTCTTTCCTTTCCAAAAAAGTCGAAAAGGAAGGTTTTCAGTGAGGAAGAGAAGGGTTCAAATTAAGAGACCACTGCAAATTGAACGCTTCGGTTCCTCACTCAAAACTTTCCTTTTCAACTTTTTTGGAAAGGAAAGAAAAAGGTGCAGTGGCCTCTAAATTTTTTCCGGAGCTATATATATATATATATATATATATATATATACAGGGATTATCAGGTGCGTAACCAGTTTAGAGACAAACGTGACGGCTCATACACAGCTGCAATGGTCCTCGCTGGACCCAAAAGGAGAGGTAGAGAATTACAGCAGTGATAAGAAACGCATCATGTACCACAGCATGAACCTGAAGCCACAGACTCTGGCCAAATTTGTGTTTATAAAAGTGAATTCCAAGTTACTATAGACATCCATTTAGCACAACGTTATTATTTAATTTCAACTCAATTTTATATTTTCGTTTTTACAGCCAATATGCGCAATGTAGCCTATACGCTAGTTAAATGCTGAGCGCTAATTATTAGAAAGCATGTGATTTGCAATTTCTTTGCATGTAGCCCAGTGAAATTATATATTTTTTGTTCCTTTATGGCTGCATGCTGTTATGGCTTTTCTCGTTTCAATTTAATTGAATTCAAAACAAGCAAATGTAGCCTACAATTCTATTTTATAAATTCTATAGGCAAAATGTTGTTTAAAAATGAATAGCATCTGATTTTCTTGGCAGCTGATAGTGTTTTGGAAATGCTTTACTATTTCGTTGTCGTATTGTCGTATACAATTAATAATAAGCTAATTATGTAGTGCTACTTGTGAGTGTATACATTTTGGCTAAAAGACTGATAGATAGATCTGTAGACTATTTGAAATGATGATTACTTATACTGTATCCTCATCCTTCAATAATAATGAAAATCATCATTATAATATTACACTCCCATATTATACTTCAACTTCCCCATTATTAAATTATGCCTTCATGTTCTGCCTGAACTACCTCATTACAATATTATCCCTAAATGTTCTGTCTGAACTTCATCATAATAATAATATTCTCGTGTTCTGTCTTAACTTATTTATAAGCTTGAGAAACTGATATGGAAATCAAGTAATGTTCACAGGTTGACAGGCTAACATACTGTATAAACTGCCTCTATATTCAAAGACCTTTAGACATGTTTAATTCCTTTCTGAATGTAAATGTAATATACTTGTATGTGTGTACTTACATAGCTCTGGGTGTGTGGGGGTGGTTGTCTTGGAAGAGCCTGAGGGGCGGGACCAGCTGGGGGGAAAGAGGACAACATCTGCTGTTGGAAAGCCATGGCCTGCATGGTCATCTGCTGAGCCTGAAAGACAGTAGCACAGTCAGACCGGTATAGTATTGACTAGGAGGAAGGTTTGTTACGGTATAGTATTGACCAGGATGATGGTTTGTTACAGTATAGTATTGACCAGGATGATGGTTTGTTACAGTATAGTATTGACCAGGAGGATGGTTTGTTACGGTATATTATTGACCAGGATGATGGTTTGTTACAGTATAGTATTGACCAGGATGATGGTATGTTACAGTATAGTATTGACCAGGATGATGGTTTGTTACAGTATAGTCTTGACCAGGATGATGGTTTGTTACAGTATAGTATTGACTGACCAGGATGATGGTTTGTTACGGTATAGTATTGACTGACCAGGATGATGGTTTGTTACGGTATAGTATTGACCAGGATGATGGTATGTTACAGTATAGTATTGACCAAGATGATGGTTTGTTACAGTATAGTATTGACCAGGATGATGGTTTGTTACAGTATAGTATTGACTGACCAGGATGATGGTTTATTACAGTATAGTATTGACCAGGATGATGGTTTGTTACAGTATAGTATTGACCAGGATGATGGTTTGTTACGGTATAGTATTGACTGACCAGGATGATGGTTTGTTACGGTATAGTATTGACTGACCA
>JACXGI010015546.1:0-17266 GCA_016801175.1 Esox masquinongy
ATACACAAACAATACCTCACAAAGACTGGCAGCAAACACAGCACTTATATAGGGGTAGAACGAGACACAGGTGCAAACAATAATGGGGATTGAGTAGGCAACATTCAAGGCAACAAAGGAAACAGGTCACTTCCCGGATTTCACAAGCAGGCTACATTCAATTCAACGAAGGGAAACAGGGCACATCCCGGACCTCACAGTGGGATCAGAAGAAGGAACATCCAAGGCCAGACAGCCAGCCATTGTTTGCATGCTAAAATTCCACCCTAGTCCATTAACAGTGCACTAATTTTGACCAAAACTTTTGATTGGGACTCATAGAAATGCTAATGAATGATTTCACTGTTGTCAAAAAACATTAGGAAGCATCCATAATTCATCATTATACTATAAACTTGTGAATTTGCGTGTAACAGACAGCAATAATGAAACATCTTCTAACTTAATGACATACAAGAAGGATACTGGCTACGGTATATATTTTTGTCTTATTTTTCTTCTTTCACTACATTACCTGTTTAGATTAAGAAGAAATGAGTGGAATGCTGAATAAATGCTCATGAGCGGAATATAAGCGGAATATAAGGCAGCAGACAGGAGGGCTAATCAAAGGTGTGTCCTATCATAAGATCTGCCATCAGATAGAGGCAGACCGAAAGATAAGCATAATTCAATTGGCAACAATTGGCAGGCGAATACCACAGAACTGGTTTATGAGCTGATTTAGAGGCCCATCGTCATATTGAGAATGAGCTCAGATAAGAACTCCAGCTATAGTACTTGTGGCCATGTAGTGTATCTCTTCAGCTGACACTCAGATCTCTCTCCTCCCAAAATTGTGCTTGTAAATGCAACACTGCAATAGTTTTTATTAGTGTGTGAACCTAGTCAGGACAAAAAGAAAGCACATAATCTGGATTGTATTGCTTCATGTTTTCCGGTTCCAAGAGGATATAAGTGCACAAGTTATGTGGCATGGGGGAAATAGTGATTAATAGTATAATGTTGGGACACATGTTTCCAAAAATGTTGGGACACTTTGTAAAATGTGTATAAAAACAGAATGCAATGATATGCAAATCATTTATCCCTATATTTAATAGAAAATAGTACAAACACAGCATATCAAATGTTGAAACTGAGAAATGTGATTGTTTTTGGAAAAATACATGCCCATTTTGAATTTGATGCCAGCAACACGTTTCAGAAAGTTGGGAGAGGGGCATGTTTACCACTGTGATCACCTCTTCTTTTAAAAAATACTCAGTAAGCGTTTGGGAAGTGAGGAGACCAGTTGCTGTAGTTTTGAAAATGAAATGTTTTTCCATTCTTGCTGGATATCGGATTTGAGCTGCTCAACAGTTCAGGGTCGCCTTTGTCATATTTTTCATTTTATAATGTGCCAAATGCTTTCAATGGGTGACAGGTCTGGACTGCAGGCAGGCCAGTTTAGCCCCCGGTCTCTTTTATTAAGGAGCCATGCTGATGTAATACAGTCATGCAGAATGTGATTTGGCATTGTCTTGCTGAAATAAGCAAGGCCTTCCCTGAAGAAGATGTTGTCTGGATAGCAGCATATGTTGCTCCACAACCTGTATATATTGCTCAGCATTAATGTTGCCTTCACAGATGTGCAAGTCACCCATGCCATGTGCACTAATGCACCCCCATACCATCACGGATGCTGGCTTTTGCACTGTGCTGATAAGAAGCTGATGGTCCTTCTCCTTTTTAGTCCAGAAGATGCAGCGTCCATGATTCACAAAAATAATTTCAAATTTGGATTTGTTAGACCACACGACAGTTTTGCTCTTCGCCTCAGTCCATCGTAAATGAGCTTGGGCCCAGAGAACATGGTGGTGGTTCTGGATCTTGTTTATATATCCTTTCTTCTTTGCATGGTAGAGTTTTAACTTGCATTTGTGGATGCAGCGACAAACTGTGTTTACAGACAATGGTTTTCGGAAGTATTCCTGAGCCCATGCAGTGATGTCTACCACAGAATCATGTCTGTTTTTATTGCAGTGCCGCCTGAGGGCCTGAAGATCACAGCCAGGGGTATAGCACAAAATTCTGGTCCCTGTAAACAGGCAGTCTCTGAGGGCCCCTCCCCTCTTTATTCAAGATTCAAATATTTTTGAGGGCCCCTCTACACGTTAGGGCCCTATATTCTTAGTACCCTTTTTCCCCCGGTCAGATGCCACTGATCACAGCCATCCAATTTTGGTTTTAAGTCTTGTCCCTTGCGTACAGAGATTTTTCTGGATTCTCTTAATCTTTTAAAGATATTATGTTCTGTAGATGATGAGATCCCCAAACTCTTTGCAATTTTACATTGAGAAACAATGTAAAATTGCAAATTGATGCACTATTTTGCAATTTTACATTGTTGCACTATTTGCCTGCGCAGTTTTTCAGAGTGGTGAACCCCTCCCTATACTTCTGAAAGAGTGATCTTTTCTGGGATGCTATTTTTATACCCAATCATGTTACTGACCTGTTTCCAATTAACCTAATTAGTTGTGAGATGTTCCACCAGGTTATTTTTTTAGCATTACACAACTTTTCCAGTCTTTTGTTGCCAAGGCACAGCTTTTTTGAAACGTGTTGCTGGCATCAAATTCAAAGTGGGCATATATTTTTCAAGAAACAATAACATTTCTCAGTTTCAATCTTTGACAAGTTGTGTTTCTACTATTTTCTATTGAATATTGGGTTTAAATGATTTGCACATCTTTGCATTCTGTTTTTCTTTACATTTTACACAACGTCCCAATGTTTTTGGAAACGGTGTTGTAATTTATAAGTAAATAATACGTAAAAAACCTGCATATTAGATACTCTAGACTACACTATACTGTCAAGAGGAACTTTGAAACAAATGTCTGGGCCCTACTGGCAGAATAGCTCATCTGATGAAAGGATGGAGAAGAGAACCACAGAACCCGGCTATCTCCCTGATTACCTCTCAAATGGCACCCAATACAGTACACTGTACCGGTTCTGCACACAGATAGTGCACGATAAGATGAATCGAGCACTATTTGGAATGCTAAAACCATGACATTCACCAGAGGGTGGAGCCTTACGTAGTACATCACACCACGAGCAGTGTGCATGATCCATGTTCCATGCACATTCTGGGCATGAGCTAACAATGAACCTTTATAGCTTGACACCAACAGCAAAACAGTCGTACATGGACAATTATATTTACAAATAATAAAAAATATGTGCATGTGCAAATAATAAAAAATATGTACATTTTATTGGATTAGAATTGGTAGAATAACTGACTGCTTCAATCTGAGGGTATTAGATACAGAGACTTAATTTACCTCAGGAAGTTTGGGATCAATGGTACCCAAAATTAAAAATGAAGCAGTATGGTAAAAATCATGAGACCAAAGGCATAAATATATTAGCGAGGACTAGGCAACACTTAAGAGTTAATTGTATTAACCTCCAAACTGTACGTAATTTTTTTACTTAAATCAGTGAAGGAGATAAAACCTTACCATGTTCTCCAACTTTGTACAGATTGCTTTGATGGCTCATAATGGTGTGAATCAGGTTGCTATGCCAACACTGGTGTAGTGCATTGTTTGGGGCTGAAACAAGAAGTCTGGAGGCAAAGAAAGATGTGGTAATTTTTTTGGGTTGTATTAGTTGATCGAAGAAGGGATATTAATGAGATGGCACACTTTGTTGTAACTAAGGAACCGGGCAAGAATGGCATTGGTCAGCGAGGTGACCAAGAACCCAGTGGCCACTCTTACAGAGCTCCAGATTTTTTCTGCAGCCAAGACAATGCTGAAGTGGTTTTGGGACAGGTCTGTGGATGTCCTTGAGTGGCCCAGCCAAAGCCCAAATTTGGAGTAAGATGTATTAAAAATAACTGAGTTGTTTTAAGGATTAAGTTCAGGATTAATACACTGTGAATGCAAAATAAGGCAAACTGTTAGTTGCATTGCATATGTTTTCTTGCACTTGAAATACTTAAGTAAAAAATGTTACTATCCAGAGCAACTTAGAGTAGTTGATGCATACATTTTAATAGTTATTTAACTGCAAATGTAAAATGTAAATGTTCTATACAATATTATCTTATTTGACCATCTTCAGATTAGATCAATATTTTACAAGCTTTGTGAACTATAGCATTACTTCCATATAGAGATCATATTTCTTTGACCCGGGGGGTTGGAGGCAAAATGTTTGAGAACCACTGTCATAAACAAACACTTTCAGTACATTTTATGAGATTTACACAGTTGGTTTTGCTGTTAGGGCACTGATAGGCCTACGTAATTCTCAAATAGGAAAAATAGTCAGTCTCTGTTTCTAATCAGTCTGACATCTAGTATTTCATGGACGGAGTGTGATCAACAAATGGAAAATAACATTTACTAGCAGTCTATTTGAGTTCTTTTTTTACTGCACACCATGACAGACTGCATATCAAATTGGAGAAGCTAATAGCAGTGATTGTGAATTCTCAGTCCAACACAAAAGATGAATGGTACGTTTTCAATGTTCTTCTCTGCCCTGACAGGTCAATAGGACAATTAAGATAACTCTGTTGCAGATACATAGGGAGACAGACAAATCGGTTCAATCGGGGAAAAAAAAAATTGCATCACATTCAGCAACAATGGAGAATATCTGAGCCCACATCTAATAAATAGATGTGGATTAAATAAATGTGGCAATTTAATTTCAGTGCATTCCTGTCCACAATTTTCCTGTATCATATTAGTGGGATGATTCAAATGACTGAAAAGCAAATACATTCTCTAGATATCTGGACATTTTGAAAAATGAAATAATTTTCTAATAGGAATTTTTACGGAATTATATTTATTGACACCACACTTTCTTCTGTAGTAAACTGGAAATAGGGTTTCATTTGCGATGCATCTACAGTATAATCTTCACTCATGGCTAACTACGTATCTGATTAAGAACTGTAAGGTCTCTTATTTTGTCCAGGCCGTAATAGCCTCCCTTAGTTTCCATCTACCTAGAGCTGTTTTGATGTTTGAGGTGACACAATAAAAAAATCAAGATAAATGATAAAAGATGTAGGTTCAAGAAATACTGTAGTGTTGCAATGGCACTGTTCTGGTTGGAAGCCAGTAAGTATGAGGGATGGTGGTTGTATGGAGAGTGTCTTGGTGTTAGTTTAGCTTAGTTGCAGCACATTACACTGTGGTTGTGGACTCTGTATTTAGCTTCATTGCATTGCATTATCGTCTAGCTATTGCGATGGTTGTGTAAATTAATGACATGTTTATCTGTGCATAATGGGAATAAATGGGGAGCGGCCTGTCAACTGGAGGCCTGCAAACACACTGCTCTCTCTGTCTTTTCCTGCTTTTTACAGAGACAGTGTAACAAACTGAATCCAGCAGCCATGATAAATGTGTGTCCTGGATAAAGAGAAAAACACCTGTGTGTGATATAGTGTGGTTTGTTACATTTAAAATGATACACGGTACGTAATGGCATATGGTTGACATTCTTATCAGTGGTTGCTATGGAAATGCTGGGGAACACATAGTAGTTTTGCTGTGTTCAAGGTCAAACATTTTTTTTATTGTTTGTGCATGGACCGGATTGACCACTGCTCCGACATCACTGAACAGCTGAAATACATTTTCTCTCCGTGTTCATAACAATGTGTCTTTCTGTTATGTCACTCACAATGTATTTTCCTTACGTATTCTTTCTCAGCAAAACATCAGAGTAAGTGCAATGGGTTGGGCCAGTGGTTTGTAAGGCTGAAGCCCAAGAGTTTGAACCATTCATCTTACAAACGAATAGGAGTTTGTCTAACAGTGACACACACTTGAAAAGCATTAAGTTAGACTGACAGTGACACACACTTCAAAAACCGTAGTATTCAATGTGTAAAGGGTTCAGAGGATTGGTTGGAAATGAGATTTTTTACGTTGAAGGTCTAGCAATTTTTAAAGAGATGATACCTTTGAATCCATAAAGGATTGCTTATTCTTGATTATGTTAATCTCTCTTAACTTCCTGACTTGAGCTGTGATCCGAATACCGGTGTTTTCATCTTATCAAAGTTACTGCCCTCCAAAGTAACTCAAGCTTCAGGAGAAACTATGGGAATGAATGCAGCTGAATCAAATGGAAGATAAAAATATATTTATCAACGTAAAGGAACCGCAAGAGCGTGCATTCTGTATGTTGTGTAAAACAGGGATTTTGGGCTGATGATGCTACAACTAGGTTGCATTTTATCTAATCCTAATAAATCCCATAACTGACCATTATTGATGTTGGCGGATTACATCGAAGCCTGATATAGCAAAAGGCACTGCCCTCGATTGTTTTGCTCTTGGTACTGTATGTTGGTGAAATCAGCCTAAAGCATGAGAGCAGACTGCCTGTCCTCACGGCCCTGCCCAAGAGGCCATGAAGGTCATCACAGACCACAAGCAGCCCAGTCGTGTGCTGTTCACAGTTACCGTCTTCCAGACAGAGACTGTTCAGTATCCTTTCAACCATTACTACACTGTGAGCACTGGTACCAAAAATGGCTCACTTTCCATTCAATTATATCCTGTTCATCAGGTTTTAGCATTTTCCACGGTGCTGCTTGGACTGGTGTCTTGGACTCTTTGGATTGATAATTTGATTGTATTTTTACATTTCGAAAATGTGCTCGTGGACATTTTATTTATTAATGTCATGGTACTTCATTTAGCGTAGTGCATTGTTTATTAGGGGCTGAAACAAGAATTTTGCTACTCCTGTGAGATCTGCTAAGATCTGTAATGTGTTTGCGACCAATACAACTTTGAAACACAAAACAATTCATGACAGTCACTATTCATGAGTAAGGAGCCCACAAGGATGCTATTGTGGGACACTTTCTTTCTCTCTCTCTCTCTCTCTCTCTCTCTCTCTCTCTCTCTCTCTCTCTTTCTCTAATGCTCTCTTTTTCCACAAAGAGGTTTGATCCCACTTTCCCTTTGATCATGCATCCCACAGGATAACATTTTATCATTGTTGTGTTATTCTTTGTTGTTGCTGATTTTTTCTTCCACTTCTTTCTGTTTCTCCAACACAGATGTCTGAAAATAAAACATTAACACAAAACAATAGCCTCTATTTCAGCTTAAAACTGCTACAACAAAGGAAACATAATTCCATTGGTGCTTGTATTTCACACTGCTTTTCTCCCAAACCAGACACGCGGCTAAAGTGTGACCATTCATAGCAGGATTAGGGGGATGTCACCTTTTTCTTATCGAGTTATGTCTTTATTTTGCCAGGGCTTTTATTGTGCCAGTGAGGTTCAGCAAAACACAAATTACATTCTCCTGACTTGGCTGGGAATACAAGGCAACTAAACCATTTGTATGCTACATTCAATTTTCCCCAACCTCAGTGCAGTACAAAGAGAAACAGGAAAGTTAATTGAATAGAGATGGGGAGAGGTGCCCGGGCATTGTGATGACTGGAATAGCCCTGTCACTTCCACACCATAGAAATAATGGCCCACATTGTGAGGTAGCACCAGATACAATCAGGTTTCCTAAAGTGACATCATTGGAACATCTACAGGGAAATCTTCCTCCCAAATGCCTTTGACATTTCTTACAGACCATGTGCATCCAAAATCGTACCCTATTTGGTGGACTTTAGTTACCCTATATGCTTTGGCCGACAGTGATGGGAACAGGGTACCATTTGGAATGCAAACACAGGCAGTACTCAGCGCTTAATAAAACATCTGCAGGCTTTTCCAAATATAAATAGGGTGATTCGAGATCATAGACTCCGCAGCCAGAGTTCCGTTCTACCACAGCAGCGTTTTGTCCTATTACTGGGTGTCTTGACACCTCTAAGCTCCTGATTAACCTACACTTGAAGCCGACGGAGGCACAGAGCCAAACACGCTCATCTGGGCTTGTCCCAAATGACAAGCTATTCCCTTTATAGTGCGTTAGCTCTAACCATTGCCCTACAGGTCCTGATCAAAGGGAGTGCACAGCACACAGACTAGGGTGTCATCCGGCAAGCACAACACGTAGATTGTCATTTCTCTGTTGGCCATGCCGGGTCCTGCGTCAAAAAAGAAGCACACAGACAAGAACATCCACTGAGAGACATGGGCAGCCTGGTTCCCTCCATCAGAGGACGTGGCATTGGGTTGTTCTTGTGATAGTACAGTCTGTTGCTCATCATTCAGCAGTTAAAAATACATTACGGCTTTACAGTATGTTTCGAATTTACTCAGTAGGCTTGATTATGCCTATAAGCCTATTGAAGGTCTGCTATAATATCAACAACATGCAATCTGAGAATGCATTTCACAAAACTATAATGTAAACCATTATTATATTATGAATTCTGATTGGCTGAACGTGGTGGTATGAGACACGTATACCATGGATATAAAAACATGTATTCCTGAATGTTGGATTTGCATTAGCAAGTGGTTTATGAGATCAATAAGGCGAACGAGGGGTTTGTGATATACGGCCAATATACCACAGCTATGAATTGTATCCAGTACATTTTGTCAATGCATAACAATAGTCAGTGAATTTCTGATAACGTGTATTTACAGTCCAGATCATTTTAGGAGCAACGTGCCTATCTTGAATTAGAGACTCTGATTTGAACATTTGAACGTGATTTGTAATCCATTTTAAAAAGACAATGGAAACAATGGAATAAACCTAACATTTAATTTGCATTAGTTGCTCATTGATTTAAAGTTTAACCATTTCCACTGTAGAATAACGTCTGTTGAACTCAGTCCGTAGAAAACTGCAAAGAATTCTGAGTGGCATTTTCCTCATAGTATTTAGTTTCTTTCTTCTCACACTGTGCACACTTAAATTTTGTATCATGAGAATGCACCTGTGAAGGGAGAACAGTTCCTGAAATCCACTCTCCAATTATATTTGACAGTTGTGTTCATGCACAATCTGAATCCTCATTATCTGTAAGATGAAATATCATTTAGAATTTTCTAAAGGCCATGTCTCAGTAGAAGAGCCCTGTGTTTTGAACAATCATAATCCTGTATTTTAAGCCTTATCCAGTTGTGAATTATACAAAAAAATTGAAGCAGTTGTCTAAGGAGAGTAGCGGACCCACTGACATTAAAAGTAAAGAGGACCATTTCATGAAAGAGCTTTAAATAAAGTTTCAAATACATGCAGGTCAGATGATTGTGCCAAACACAGGGCCTTATAATTAGGCTACTCTTCCAGAGGCTGGGACATAATATTATTTTCTTTAAGGGACGTGTGAGGAATATACATGAGGAACATGCATGTGAGGAACATACATATGAGGAACATACATGTGAGGAACATACATGTGCAATCACCTCTGAAATAATTGTCACCCTGAGAAAGTCGAACAAAAAGCTGTCCAACTAAACAGCACACTTAATGAGCTATATTGTACTTTTCAAACATGGAAAATGTTACACACAAGATAATCAGCAAAAATTACACATTTCTCAAATTGCACATGTGTATTTGATACTGAGAAACATTGGTTGAGTACAATATATTCCATGTTAAACAATTTTTGAGAAAAATATAATATGGATCCCCCCAATATCAAACTCAATCCTACGTCACTGTCTACACTGTTTTTTTGGAAAGACTTATTTGTTTATCTTCATCAGGTTTGACAATCATTTTAGACTATGACTGTAGATGCCTCCCAAATGGCACAATATAGTGCACTACTTTGGGCCAAATCTCAAAGCTCTATGGGCCTGGAGAAAAGTAGTGTGCTATTATGATTGTGGGTCCCTAACAATGTTTGGGATTGGACATTCCTGCCTAGACCTGCAGCACCAGTAACGTAACCATAATAAAATCATAGAATAAAATAATTGTTGTGTCCAATGTGTAATATATACAATACTGTAAGCTAAATGCTTAGTGTTAATCACAGTCAGAGACCTGTAAGGACACTAGGACACTTCTATCTGTGCTTTCTGTGATGCAGCCCAGCTCTGTTTCTTTAAGATCACTCTCTCGCTCATCTTCCAGCTGCCTCTCTGCTCGCTGGGACATTTCAGCCCTCCACTTGACAAGAACATTCATTCTCCCATCAGGCCCAGTTATCCTACTGAGTAAATCACTGCAGTGAACCGCTCCCCACACTGTCACACATGCACACACCCACACACCACAGACCAACCTCTGACGTGGTGATCACTACTCTCTACATCTTGTCCCAACCCCGTTCATCAGCTAAGTTAATTAAATAGCAGCTAGTCCAGCACCTCCCACGGTATCCCAAAGACCCCCATTACTGATCAATACCCTCAACACTGCTCACTGCCTCCCCTGTGGACGGGACTACTCACAGTCCACTGTATCTGAGGAAGGGAGATGGACTCCCTGACACCCTAAGTGTTGGATTATGCGGTCGGTAGGGAGCAACCTGGCTTCAAAATGACATGCGCTACTAGTTTCAGTCTGTAGTATGAACTGGAGTCCATTGTGGCGCCACATCACAGTGGCATTGACCAAACTTTCCTTAATGGCAGTGCTCCATATTTACACTTTCTGTAGCTCATTCTGGCCAGGTGTCTTATTCGCTAATACAACCGCGTTTCCAGAAAAGTTGGGACGCCTTGTAAAATGGAAAGAAAAACAGAGTGCAATGATGTACAAATCATTTAAATCCAATAGAAAATAGTACCGAGACAACGTATCAAATGTTGAAACTGAGAAATGTTATTGTTTCTTGGAAAATACATGCTCACTTTGAATTTGATGCCAGCAACACGTCTCAAAAAAGCTGGGACAGAGGCGACAAAAGACTGGAAAAGTTGTGTAATGCTAAAAAATTGAACCTTGTGGAATATCACACAACTAATTAGGTCAGTTGGCAACAGGTCAGTAACACGATTGGTTATTAAAAGATCATTCCAGAGAAGATGGGCCTATCAGAAGTGAGGATGGAGAGGGGTTCACCACTCTGAAAGACTGCGCAAATAGTGCTACAATTCAAGAATAACTGGCGACAGACGCTAGAGCCCATGGGTTTTAGCCTCCTTGCTAGAGTACCCGACTCCCATCTTGAGGACCTGGGTTAGAGTCCGAGTAGGACCTGTTACAACTGCATAGGCTCAGGAAGTGTTCCATTGTCTGTGAACACAGTATGTCGCTGCATCCACAAATGCAAGTTTAAACTCATAAAAAACCATATATAAACAACATCCAGAAATGCCAGCGTCTCTGGGCCTGAGCTCATTTTAGATGGACAGAGGCGAAGTGGAAAACTGTTCTGTGGTCTGCCGAATCAAAATTTGAGATTCTTTACGGGAGTCATGCATGCAGTGTCCTCCGGACAAAAAAGTAGAGGGACCATCCAGCTTGTTATAAGCACACAGTGCAAAAGCCAGCATCCGTGATGGTATGGGGGCATTAGTGCACATGGCATGGGTGACTTGCACTTCTGTGAAGCCACCATAAATGCTGAACAGTAGATAAAGCTGAACAGTTAATATAATTCTAAAAGTATAATCTAAACAGATCTATAATCTGTTCTAGTGTAAATAACTGATTAGGCATAGGACAGCACAAGTCTTGTAGCAAGCACATAGTCTCACTCGTCTCTCTCCTTGGGTTAATGTAGAGTAATTAACTGCAATTTGTAGACTTTAGTCTATTGTAAATAAATGAATTACTTGTTCTGTTCAAATGCCATTTTATAAAAAAATTAATTAAAAATCAATCATTATACCTGTGAAAATATTCATGAAACAATGATGGGTCGAACATGTAGCCTATTGTCCGTTTAACAACCGAAACGTCCTTCATGTAAACACGCTGTTAAACACTTGAATTATATTTTCGTTTGGCTCTGCTGTGACATATTGTACTTTATCAAAGAAATCTAATGGGAAAAGCAATTTCTTTTTTTATATTTTAAGACGTTTTTTAAAAAGAGATGCAGTCTTCAGGAAATATTTGTGCAGAAAAGCAACATCTATGAAGCAATAATTAATGTTCGCTTGGTAATAGTCTGCAATTAGCCTATATAAATGTTAACTTTATTGTTGTAATCAACAGCTACATTTCCTGTCAAATAATTGTATTTCATTTTAAATATTTATGATTAATGAAAAGGAAGAGATTCATGTGTGTAGACCTATTATTAAATATAAATTCACAGAAATAACAGTTAATATCTTCAAATTAAAACAATTATTAAAACTTTTATTGCAACATGGTTATCCCTGTGTAAATAAAATGAAATATAAATAAACATGGCGAAGTGTAATAAAAAACATCATATAACTTTTCAAAAAATCCGACATCTAAATTACGATTCAGTAATGTCAGAGGATGCGTGACAGTTGGGAGTTTATGGAATCAAACACAGCAATATAGCAATCCATGAGTTGGATTAAAGTAGACAATATTCTGCAGATTTTAATGTTTTATTCTGGCCATATAAAAACAGACACAGGCTTGAATTAAAAGCAGTACTGTAAACACTACAGTACATTGTTTCATTGTTTCTGAAACAGCAGTTTCAGGCGGGTGTTGATGTTCCCACAGATGCCCCCTGGTGGCCTTGAGTATTTTTTATTTTATGTTTTTCCATGCCGCATGGTACTGTAACGTGCCGCAGTATAACGAGGCATGCCCCGTCGCGGACCTCCCCTTGGAGCTGAAATTAGATGAGCGACATCTGTACAGGTTTTGGAGCAACCATCCAGACAACGTCTTTTTCAGGGAAAGCCTTGCTTAATGTCTTTTTCAGGGAAGGCCTTGCTTAAGGTCTTTTTCAGGGAAGGCCTTGCTTAAGGTCTTTTTCAGGGAAGGCCTTGCTTAAGGTCTTTTTCAGGGAAGGCCTTGCTGTAATACCTGGAGAATGTGACAGTGGCACATTCTGCAGGTATTACAACAGCATATAGCTCTGTAGTAAACGGGTATCTTTGCAATACTGGCCTGCTTGCAGTCCAGACCTGCCACCCACTGAAAACATTTGGCGCATCATGAAACAAAAAATATGGCAAAGGAGACCCCAAACTGTTGAGCAGCTGCAATCCTATATCAAGCAAGAATGGGAAAACATTTCACTTTCAGAATTATAGCAATTGGTCTTCTCAGTTCCCAAATGCTTACAGAGTGTTCTTAAAACAAGAGGTGATGTAACACAGTGGTAAACTGTGCCAACTTTTTTGAAACGTGTTGCTGGCATCAAATTCAAAATGGGCATGTATTTTTCCAAAAACAATAAAATTTCTCCTTTTTTGGAAACAGGGAACTGTAATCCAGGAACTCCACTTCAATTTCTTTAGACTGGTGTAATATCAGCTAAAGAGGGGAACTGTAGCTAGTTTGACAGTAGGATACAATAGGATAACACTGGTGGATGTATAGAGAATGGAGGATTGTGTTCATGGAAGGAGTTTTTAGGAAAGTTTATTTGTCCATCAGCAGTACAAACATTGGTCGTCTATATCTGATAGAGAAGGATTGTTTGTCAAATACTGTTAGAGCATCAGAGTCGCTCCTCCTAAATGTGAGAAGTCAAATGTACTGGACTGAACTTATTTGGCAGCCAGTCTTGCCCACTATTGAATACCTGTTTGGACAGTTGGCAGGACTGTTTACGTATGTGTCCCAAATGTCTCCCTATTCCCTTCCACCTGGACAAAACTAGTGTGCACTTTATGTGATAGACCACCCAGGTAATCAAAATAGGGCAGTTGGGAATAGGGTGCCATTTTGGATAAAAGCTAAATCGTATTGATTAGAGAAACAAACATCCTCAGTACCAGAGTAAGAACTCCACCCAGACGTTTTAAACCTCCCTGCAAATAGATACAATCACTAAACTCAATTCATCAGACGGTTGTCTGACTGCTAGGTCTTTGGTCATTCCACCTCATAAAGCGCAAGCAAGAGAATATCGACATCCACGATCACAGATGGCTCTGAAATTGGTTCTTTAGTTAGTAAAATATATGATTACCATTTTTGTACCATTTTGTAAAATACAGTCTGATGTTCTTGGTCTGAAAGTGCATCCATTCATAATAAGACCAGTCCTCTGCTTTTTTCTATTATAATGCACTCTGGCTCTGCCTACCATAATGTCCCAGTCAGTCTTGCAGTTAGATTTGGTTTGCTTTGGTTTGATATTAAATATATTATGTTGATTCAATAACTTTTCAGAAAACAGTGTTGTTCTATTCTATAGTGCCAACAAATAGGGCTGACTCAGTGAATTTTAATCACATGCGTCTTTGTGGGCCGTTATTTCTATTGTGCAACAGTCATGGAGGAGGGAGGGAGGGAGGGAGCATTGCCAAAAACTAAACATTTAATAAAAGACTCATAGTTACAATTAGCATTGGTTGAGATTTGGAATGAAGACCAAAAAAAACCTAATTATTGGGGTTTAAAGCTTGAGAGTACATTCAGTGTGTGGCTTATTTCGTTAAAAAATTGTCTGGAGCTCTTAGAACATTCTAGGTGGACAACTAAAACATAACATAACATAAACACAGCAGTTCTGATGGTTTCAATTGTATGGCCTCTAATGATCTTTAAAGGTAAATATTCTCAAAACACACTGCATTCACCCATGACATAATAACTGCATTTACTTCTGAAAATCGGCAGCTTATGTCAGCAGTTTATGAATGCACTGTCCTATGCTCCAGAAATCATGCATTGTGCGTGAAATTAACTATCTAAGACAAAGAAGGCACTCCTGCGCATAGAAACCAACATCTTTTTTTTTCTACTTTAATATAATTGAAATTTTAACCATGGCTAACCAAGGCACAAAGAACCACTGAAACAATTCTGTGTGACCTCAAATAGGAGCCCTTCATTTTTCAGAGGTTGGAAAATAATAGGAATACATTCTTGGATAAAAGATAACAAAGAAGCAGTCTTATTGGGCTGTCAAAACCGAAGAGCCAGGATGCTAAGGATGGAGAACTTTGTGTCACATTCACATGTATTTAACCAACATGTATGTGGCTTTAAAGATACATGCACAAACATTTCATTAGCATACAACTTTCATAAATTTTTTTGCTAATATTAAAGCATTTTGATTTAGCCTTCATCCACTATTGGATGATTGCACAGTTTCACATTTGAGCCGCAACATGGCAACTTTTTGGGAGTGAAACTCCAATATGATTTCTATAGGGAACATTGCATGTTTATAGGTAAAACAGTAGTTTATTATGGACTAATTACACAGTCAGACAAGTTGGTGGATGAGAGACTGAATAGAAGACTGTACCTTTCTTTGTTATTTCATAGTATCCTGTTCATTAACAACTGCAAAAATAAAGACTAGATACAGTTTTATGGTGTCGCAGTACAGTCACATAATAGAGGATTAAAAACATGGCTGTTGGTGAAATCAACTTCATTCATTCTACTTTCTGCTGAAAGAAACCATTTATATCAAGTAAATTTTGCTTCAGTTTTTAGTGCTTTGTTTTAAACAGAGTAATGAGGTATTCGTTTGAGCAGCACATGCTAGCGGCCTATACGCAAACATTATCATAATGCGCGATAGTAATTATAGATGAATAGATCAGGGGATATTTTTTTTTTAGGTCAATTTGAGATCCGAGGCTATTCATAAAAGATCCGGAGCTATAGCTCCAGACGCCCAGGCCTAACGACGCCACTGGTTGTAGATACAGTACAAATTAATGATTCCAGGAAAGATAGGTATTGAGAAATTACATACAAATAACATACCCACATTTGTTTTGTTAATTTTAAAAAGTAAGGGCATTTCTTGTATACTTTTCGATTACTGATAATGTTGTGTAGATCGTTGACCAAAAAGTTTAAATTAAATCATTTTAAGCCCTCTTTGTAATAAAATAAAAAGGGGTAAAAACACTTTCTCAAGGCCACATCCATGATGGTAACATTGAAGTCCATATTCCTCCCTCCACTGGATAGAGGAAAGGATTTTTATGGTGAGTGGTCTATATCACGCAGAAAGCAGCAATTTAACAGCAGTAAATAAAATAGTTGCAAAGTGAAACTCCATATTTTAGTAAGTACCCAATGTATTTTGACATTATAACATTTACAGAGCTTTAAAATGCTGAGTAATGGAAATCTGAATTGCTGTTTCTGAGCGGTAGAGATTATCTGTCATAAAAAATCCTGTCTGCTACGGATCAGGTACTGAAGCACTGTTTCTGAAGTGGAGCTACTGGCCATGCAGCAGCACCGAAGCAGTGTCCCTCCCTGGATGTCCCTTTTATATAAGCTGTCATATATTGTCCCATTGAATGGTTCTAATGGTCCACTGCTGTTCTTAGTCACTCGTTAAAGCCAATGCCCTGGGTGAGATCCCTGTCTTCTCTTTCTACAGTCCTCTCTCTCTTTCTCTCTCGCTGCAAAAAAAAGAACTGTAAGTCCCCTGAGCTGTCGTTGAGGTCACAGCAGGGGCATCGTCACAGGGAAGACGAGCATCGCAGAAACTAGCAGTCTGCTTCCTAAACGGCCCTGTAGTCCCTACTACACACACAACGTTTGGACCAGAACCATATGGCCTTGGTCAGAGGTAGTGCACTATAAAGAGAGTAAGGCGCCATTTGGGAAGAGCTCAAAACGGGACCCTAAGGTGTGAGTGGCAACCCTGAAAAACAACCTGACGCTAGTTTGAGGCTGGTTACACGTCTAGTCAAGAGACAGCGGCACACATCATACTTTTGGAGAGAGAACTGAAAGAGAAGCAGAGGAAAGGAGGGTGGGGGAGGGGCAAAGGGGGGGAGGGACATTAGTACGGCCACATAAGATAACCCGAGATTTATGACTTGTTCCATATACAAATGACAATAGGCATGTATTGTAAATAAACTGGCCAGCTCTCTGTTCAACAGTCCATCCCCGTCCGTACATGAAGACAGGCGCTTGGAGAAGCACCGGATACTCCTTGTGCTGCCAGGCGAGCTGCTCTGCCGCAGAGCCCCAGAGCAGCCGATGAACCACGAAGCCGTGCCTGGCAGCATCCCCCTACCGTCGCGGATGAAGCTGCGCCCATCACATAACCACCAGAACGTCCATTGTCCCCTCAGTTCAGTCTGCTCCATCGAGGACGGACCCCATCACCCTAAAAGCGCCCTGGGCCACGCAGGCAACAGACTGTCAGGCAGCAGTCAACTGGACACGCAAACAGAAATCACACGTAAAGGGCCTGATGGAGAAGGGCACAGCGTGGGTGGACGGGGGGGGGGGGGGGG
>JACXGI010015547.1:0-17265 GCA_016801175.1 Esox masquinongy
ATTCCCCCGTATCTTTTGACACATGCGTCTTCGGGGGGATTTGGGGCGGACCTCCGTGCTGTGGGAATGGACCCTGGATGCTGGCCTGGGACCACCGTACCTATGAACAGTACACAAACAATTAATATAATGCCACCAATAAAAAGTTTCTTAATACCACCACACTGTCTCCACATCCCCATCTTCTGCAGACTAACAATATATCTCTTAGTTCTAATATCTCTTAGTTCTACTTAGCCTCTAGCAGACTTGCATGTTATCTTAATACTATTGCCCCACACTCTCAAACTCTTGATCAGTACTACAGTTGTGACGGACTCGTAGAAATTGACCCACGGGAATGTTTTGTTTGACATTCCTCTAGATTGTGTAAACCAAGAAAACAAGCAGAAATCAAAACACAGCCACATCATCTGAATTGTCCGCGGAGGCAGGAAATTCACTAGAACTGCTGTCCTATTTACAGGCCTTTGAAATGCAGAGCTAAAATCTTCCGTTATGGGTAAATTTGGGTCTTTGCGTCACAAAATGAATGTGTTGTATTAGAATATTTAACGCTTTGAAGAAGCCTATTAACCAGTCAGCACTTGAATATGAACTATCGTGACACTTTACGTGTACCTTCCTTGTTTTTCCACGTAGGGATTACACTATCATAATGCATATATCACAGTGATTCATCGGTAATGATGCCTGGAAAGTTGTGTTGCGTATCCGTCGTTGCAGGACAGACAGCCTACAGCACTTCAGTTGTGGTTAGAAGGTAGGGATAAAACTCCCCTTCCCTTACTAAAGGTAGCTAGGACTAGTGGCCAGACAAGAAATGTTACTAAAATGCTACCGGATGGATGCAAATGATGGCTAGCGATACAAAATAATGTTTTCAAGTGGGAAAGCTGGCCAGAAAAAAGCTAGCTGCTGATGGACGTAAACAACGTTCTCCCAACAACAATAAAAATGATACCTCTGTCATTTAGATAAGTAGCAAGGAGTCATCATGTAATACCTGGCCTGTTTGTAATACCATTTGTAATACCGTTCTGGTCATGTTTGTGCTCGGTCCATTCAACGACTGCACAGGCAGCAGCTGCTATTGATGTTTAGCAGTTAGCTCTGGGGAAACAGAGTTAGCAGGCTCACTTGTTTGTTACACAATGTTATTGCAGTGATATTCGTTACAGTGTTCACTTATCCAAATTGGGTATTTTACTGTTTAATTTTCAGAGTTTTTTTAGAATGTTTTTTTTCAATTTGATATTGTGGGTTACTGTATGTAAATAAACGAAAGTCAAATTTGATATGATTTCATTTCAGGCTGTAAGGCAACAAAAGGTGATCATTTTGAAAAGGGGTGGTGACTTTCAATACCAACTGTATATACTATGCTCTTAAGCTATTACAAATCGGTTCTGCATTATCAACATGTTGTATGAGGAATTGCATGCCCATTTTGACTGCATCGTCCATGTTGTCCCCCACTGACAAAAGATAGCTAACAGGGATTAGCTTCTCCACTATTTTTCTCCACCAGAACATTTCTCTATTTTCCCCGCCTGGCGAACGGTGTTCAGGGGCACTGCCAACATCTCTGTCTAGGTAGAATTCCGCACACCACCAAGGCTTCTTTGAAAATGCACCGCTCCATCCACCGCTTGCTGTCTGAAACCACCTATAGCAGTAAACTAAGCCAGAACTAATATAGCTTACAAATACATCTATTTTTTCATATTTCAAATGATATACCTAACATGGCGACAGCATTGTTTTACTCTATCGCCAATGAGGCATTGCAATATCATTAAAATTTCTATTCTTGTGTTATAAAGTCCTGGTAATTACCCCAAAAATGTGTCTACTGGCTACTAGGTATATAGACTTGGCCCATAAATAGCTGCTCTTCAGAGCCCTTCCGTCTCACAGTCACTTCTACCCATTGGCTGGCTTGCCTAGTTTTCCTTTCATGTTCTACATTTTGTTACAGCCATATTCTAAAACGCATTAATTTTTTTTCATCAATCTACACCCAATACCCAATAATGACAAAGTGGGAACAGTTTTTAGAATTGTATAAATAAAAAGAAACCAGGCAAGCCTAGTTCAGCCGGCCCGTGATAAAAAGTATTGATCGTTGTTGCCCTCCCGAGATTCGAAACCAGATCACCCACGTGAAAGGTTGTGTCTTTAACCACTACGCTACCAAGCTATACATCTGCCACGTGTCGGTATAGCCTCTTGACATTATATAATTCTGTCACACATTAACATCACGTCAAGTTTGAATATTTCTTTAGACACCATTAACCATTGTGTTAAACCGAGTAACATTTCTTAAGTTTTCCTCCACCACAAATAGCATCTATGAACTGTATGGCTTTTGCCACTGGCCGTTTTAACAGCTTATTAGCCATTTGTGAATGACATTGAAAATCCACGAGAAATAGTCGCAATATAACAGTAAACAGTTTCATTTTAGGCTTATAACGTAGCTACTGAAGGTTTTAGCCAACAAAGTTTTTGTCTATCCTGAACAAATCCTCTTTTGCCACTGGCCGTTTTAACAGCTAATTAGCCATTCCGGAATGACATTGATACAGTATCTATCAATATAGGTGACGATAACTGACTTTTCCGTCAAGTGGAAAGACGAGAGAATTGTGGAATCCACCAGAAATAGTCGCAATACTGTATAACCGTAAACAGTTTTTGTTTAGGCTTACTATAAGGTAGCTACTGAATGTAGTAGTCAGCTAAGTTTTTGTCTATCCTGACCCATAAAGCATGCACGGATGCGTACTTCGAAAATCTACCAGAAACAGCTGCAATATAACCGTAAACAGTTTTATTTTAGGCTTACTATAATGTAGATACCGAAGATTATAGCCAAGAAAGTTTTTGTCTATCCGGAACAAATCTAAATGCGTACTTTGTTTTAAATGTGAGGAGATTTGATCGCGGAACCTATAGCTTGCAGGACCGCTTCTCTAACCACTACGTTATTTAACTCGGTCGGTCGGTCATTCAGTCGGTCAGTCAGTCAGCAAGAGACATTCGCTCTTCTAGGCCGGCTCTGCTTATGCGGTCCGGCAAATATATAAAACAAAAATATCACATTTAAGTAAGTACCAGACCCTTTCTTATACACTCGAAATTGAACTTTTCGGGGGCATTCTGTTTCCTTTGATCATCCTTGTTTATAACACTTGATTGGAATCCATCTCTGTTTCAATTGATTTGACATGATTTGGAAAGGCACACACCTGTCAATATAAATAGGTCCCACATTTGACAGTGCATGTCAGAGCACAAACCACACCATGAGGTCCATGGAACTGTCATTAGAACTCTGAGACAGGATTGTGTGGAGGCACAGATCTGGGAAAGGGTATCAGAAAATAGGATCTGCAGGATTGAAGGACCCAGTGGCCTCTACCACTCTTAAATAGAAGAGGTTTGTAACCACCACCATCCTTCCTAGAGCTGGCCGCCCATCCAAAATGATCAAAGAGGAGAATGGCCTTGGTAAAGGAGAAACAGAGTGTCTGTGTGGTAATGGGAGAACCTTCCAAAAGAACAATGATCTCTGCAGCACTCCACCAGTCAGGCCTTGATGGTAGTGTGGCCAGAAGGAAGCCAATCCTGCACAACAGCCCACTTGTATTCACTAGTCAGGATCAAGGGAAAGATAAACAGAGCAAAGTTTAAACAGATCCTTGATGAAATCATGCTCCAGAGCACTCAGACGAACCTAAACAGAAAGCCAAGACAACTCAGAAATGGCTCCAGGACAAGTGTGTCAAGGATAATTTTGTTCTGGTTCCATTAGTAATCTCCCACCCACTTGGAAGTTTGCATTTCTTCACTACTCCCAAAAAATGTAAAAGCAGTGGACTGGTGCTGACCGGAACTAGAGGAGGTTTCTATAGACCAGTGAATTTCTTTTAAAATCAATTGTTAACTTCAGGAGAAAAGAGAGGTCAATGCTCTTCACAGTACATTGCTCAATGTAATAATAGTTTGGTCTCCAAGCAGCAGGGGGAAGTGTTAACCAAAGGCTGAAGCTTAATTTGTAGTGCCACTTGACAGTGGATGCATGGTCACTATTTTTCCATGCATTGTGTAAATTATGTTTGTTTTGATGGGTAATATTACTGTTCTCCCCCTCGTGCCCGCTAAAATTGCAGTAACACCACATTGGAATTCATGAGACAAATGGTTCATTGTTCCAATGTGCCACTGGAATGAGGCCTAAACAAAAATGTCTTTATCCCCGCTGAATGTTTAACATTAATTTATATTCCTTCAGTTAAATTACATGGGGAAAACTGTGTGTCGTTTTCAATAACGTAGTTGTTTAAAATCTCCAACAGATGTGGCAATTTCACCAGTTAGGCATACCAGAGTATGACTGTATACTTGGATGTCAAAAAATTGGGATTTTCAGCTTGCTTTAGGGTGCTTACATTTTTGCTTGCTTGCACCATGTCTAATACCCTTTCCTGTCTTGCTATTGACCTATCAAAATATTCAGTTTGCATTATATATGACAATCTATGAACTCACATTCACCAATACAGTCAATCACCTCTTCTTAGTTAAACTTAATTAAATCTCCCAGAAAATGTTTGCAATGTTGAGGTTACTGTCTGTCACTAAGGTAAAAACCATCTGGGTATTTGGTTGATTGACAGCCAAGGTGTAATCACATAAGAAAAATATGAAGAGGTAAAAACTAATTAGGGCTTGTCTGTAAATTGTGTTCTTGGTTCCCCTTCAGAAAATTAAAGTGTCAGAGCAGTGGTACGTGATGTGTCAAAACTAGAGTGTAATAATATTACCAGATTGCTATGCTATTGTAGGACACACTCAATTTAATTAAGATTGGATTGGTAGGAAAAGGAGATTGTATTGTACAGAACCCCTCTTAGTTGCTGGCCATTGCTCATAACCCAAAGTACTTGATTAAAATCAATGTGATTGTATGGTCCCATAACATATGCTTTACTGTGTGTGTGTGTGCTAGCTTTGGAGCATACTGTATTTCTGTTACATGTTACTTTAGCCAGTTGTCTTTTTCTTTATGTAAACTGGGGGCAGGTGGTTACCCCCATCCCCTTTATCCAGCTCCTCTCTTTCCCCCTAGTTTCATTCTGCTCTGTCATGTTCTCACCATCCTATCTATTACTCCCAGAGGAGCAGTTTATGATGGCTGGCAGCTTATTACATCTGACAGTGTTTAGTCAGGCCTGCTCGGCACTGGCCGTATAAATGCCCTGGACCCAAATTACCTACTGTCAAAGACTTCTTGTTGGTGAATTGAGCACATCGAGCCTCTCTCCGATTGGTCATTTGCATTGTTGTTCCAAAAGCCCCATTTAATCAGCCTTTAGCCCGCAGCTAACCTTGATGGAAACAAGATCCTTGATGGATGGCCAGGTGACACAATAAGTCAATGCACTCAAGTGATTGCATAGTAAATTCAGGGGCTATGGTAAAACAACTGGGGTGTTTATATCTAAGAGAACCACAGATGCATGCTGAGGTAAGCTACAGGGAGACAACCAATTGATTTGAATGGGCTCTGGCTTGGTTGCAAGGCTACCTAAAATACTTGATCCCCTGAACACTAGCAATATTCCCACAGAAGAAACCAAGAGTGTGATCCATGTGATTCCAACTGATTTGTCTGGTCTAAAATAGTATGACAGTGCTACTTCTCGCTAGATAGTATTACATACATGGGCTACACTACTAAGACAGAGGATGGCATCTTGGGTAAGCTGCAGAACTGCCAACAATCATGATTTTTGCGTAACAACTATGCAGTTCTCTCTCCATGTAAGCAGGTTCGAGATCCGAGTTAAAAGTACACAGAAATAAATAAGGCCTGATTATTATTTTTACATTTTAATTTCTGATGAAAGCTGCAAGCAGCATTTAGCAGGTTTCAGCATTAAGCTGTTAATAGCTAGATTGCATTTTTTCCCCCAAGAGAACAAATATCCAACTCATGTCCATTAGTCATGTGCAGTTGGCGAACGATTCGTTCGTTTTGAAGGAATCTTTTTAGTGACTCGGGACTCACGAGTCATTTTTTCTAGTGACTCATTCAATTGTATCATTCATTCGAACGTTTGACAGCGGATTACTACAACATGACCACTTGCTTCATACCCGGTCCTCCAGCTCAGTTCTCCTAACAACTTCTATGTGCATTCGCAGAGAAAAATAGATCAAGGCAGGAACATCATAAAGACATGTTTATAACTGATAATTGAACGCAGACTATAATAATTAATATAGTTAGTTGATTACTGATGCCATGAAAAAGACATGAAAGGCAGCGGCTCCGTGCTTGTTAAGTAAAAAGACTTGTGAACGACGGTCATTTTTTCGTTCAATTGAACGGTTGTTTCGTTCATTTGAACGACTGGCAGCGAGTTCAAGCCAACCACAGAATATGCTGTTATTCTTAACGTACGCCGAGAAAAATAGATCAAGACAATAGTATAATAAAGACATGTTTGTGACAGATAATTGGACAAATGGTAGATCTAAAATAATTAATGTAGTAGTTGATTTTTGATTGTAATGATAAACACAGATAAAATCATACACTGAGCCTTTGCCTAAGTAAAAAGACTCGTGAATGACTGACTCGGTCAGTTTTATAATTCAATTAAATGGTTGTTTCATTCATTTGAACAACTGGCAGCGGAATACGACCCAACCACGGAATACACTGTTAGTTTTATGTTCACAAAGAAAAATAGATCAAGACAGTAGCATAATAAAGACATGTTTTGTAACAGATAATTGGACACATGGTAGGTCTAAAATAATTAATGTAGTAGTTGATTTTTGATTGTAAGGATAAGCACAGATGTACACTGAGCCTTTGCATAACTAAAAAGACTTGTGAACGACTGACTCGGTCAGTTTTATCGTTCAATTCAACGGTTGTTTTGTTCATTTGAACATGCCAGCGGAGTTCTACCCCGACCGCTGTCTTCCAGCTCTTTAGCCTACTCTCTGCCCAACAGCTGTTAGTTTGACATTCTCAAAGAAAAGTTGATCTAGAAAGTAGCATTGTAAATACGTGTTTGTAACAGATAATTGGACCCATAGCCTACAATAAATAATGTAATATTTGATTTTTGATTGTAATGATAAAGATAAATCAATGATAAATCATAGAGTAAAACAAGCGTTTGCTTAAGTCAGGGGTGTCAAAATCACATTTTAGACCTAAACAACCAGGTGAGGGTAGAAACTAACCAATTAGTGACCTAAGTACAAGGTGAGAGCAAAAACCCGCAGACACTTGGCCCTTCATGGAACCGTTTTGACACCACTGGCTTACATAGAGAGACTACTAAAACGGCATTATGATGATGACCATTCGTTGGCCCAGGGGGGTGGGGAGGGCTGTAGGCTTTACTGACTCAAATGAACAAAATGACTCAAAAGAATCGAACGTTTTACTGAATGAGTCGACAAGATCCGATTCAGTAGAAAGAGTTGAACTTTCCATCACTAATGTCCATAGCTGCAAACAATGTGACAGAATTCCTGAACGGGGCGAATGTCGCATATCACTACTTTTCAGGAGAGCCGTTTTTAAGAAGAAAAACATGTTCTCCGATATTTTGTCTTCTTAGCAGAAATGTCTTCTTGAAGATGTGAACTTTCATGTGACTTAATAACAAACTAGTATGCGAAGTGTAAATACGAATAAAATTTAAAACTAAACACTTGTTTAACCAGCGGGAAAATACAGGACTTTTTTCTGATTGGTCTATCGAGTAACTTTTGTTAACATTGCGACTGCTTGGTCAGTAAATCATTGTGATCCCAGGATTTTCAAAAATGGACAACTGCGATCGCATTGCTATAGATGTGAATCAATCGCTGCCCTGAATTTTGCTGGTGTTATGAACAAATCTGAAGTTGTGAGATACTACTTTCTGGAGTGCAATGATGCCATGACCCAGAAGATGAATCGGATGACATGAGGAAATCCCAGACTTTGATACTGTTCAAAACTTTCAGGCAAAATTGAGGCATTTCATTGCAGTGCCAATGGTAGAAAGAAAACACTAGCTCCCCTTGTATAAAACAACTGTCCACGGATTACATTTACAAGAAAAGGACAACCAAGGCAGTTATGATAGCGACAATGAAAGATGCATAGATTCTTGGAGTATTGAACGCCTTGAGTGTGAACGGTAGCAAAAAGACGCGTTGTAAACAAGGTCAACAGGCTAAACGCAAACAACATAGGACTTTGTATGTAATCAGAGTATATATAATTGTTTCAGTCTGCCGTGAAACATTCCTACATGTATACGGGTAAGTGTAATGTTTTATAACTAGCTACAGATAACTCCTTTGAAAGTTGTCTAAGTTGTTTGTATTGCTAGTTATCTAGCAATAGCTGCTGACGTTACTGTTAACGTTAGCTAGCTAGGTAACAACATTAACTACCTTGTGTGTGATTATGCTTAGCTATTGTTTGCATAGTCTTCACAAACCTGAGCACGTCACTTAGTTTGATAAGCTACCTGATTGACCGGTTATTCATTCAGGTGTGTGTGATTATGCCTAATCTATAACTATATAATGGCTCAGTGGCTGTCCACCTGCACTCAAACTATCTGCACTTACATTGCTACTACTATTAATTATGAATCCTGCTGCTAAGCTACTTTAACGTTTATACCTAATGAATCAAGTCCATGTGATTTTTTTTAAGTTTTTTAAGTTGTCCAGGGGCTAATGAATTTCAAGAGGGGAGGATTTCTTTGTCATATAAATTACGCTATATGGGCTTAGAAAATACACTGGCGTCAACCGATTTCGATTCTAGTTAGAGAATGTTTAGGTTCGATTTCGAACTGCGAAAATGAAGAGGAGTTTGCGAATTCTGTGATTAAGTAACCACACGTCATTGATTGTGGCCAGCTGTCACTACCTCCACCGATTGTGTACGGTTCATGTAATGAGTTGTCATTAAACGAATTGCACTCATTAAACCGTTAAAAACAACTTTACCGCTCTATACTTGCAGGCCTTTTATTTATTTAACTTTGGTAGCAGCAGTAAGACTCTACATTAGAGATTTGTCAGCAACAATAAGACTTCTGATTTTCATATGTTGCCTTCAAAATAAAGGTCTGTGGTGTGTCTATAATGTGTGTTGTGTAGGCTACAAGGAAAACTATGCGGGGGAAATTATAAATGAAACAAAATTACAATTTCAATACAATTGTACATAGGTTAAAGAATATTATAAGGTCGAGCACAGAAGAAATGGTTAGAGCTTATGTAAGCTAATGTAGAGAACATGATCTAATATAAAAAAAATCCTATTTTGATGTTATTGTGTTTTATTTGCTTGTGCTCATTTGCTTTGGAGATTGATTGTGTAATACATCCAACCACACTAGATGTGTTTACACTGCACCTTAGCCTAGGACCATCATAAGCCCTGGGCTAAGCAAGTGTTCACACGTGCATATTTTGAATTGGGAAAGCACAACCCTTAGCCTAGGGCTAGCTGGCCATGCTCTGCAGCAGATTTAGCACCGACTTTTCAGGGCTAACCCCAGATAAACGGAGACAACATAACCAGTGTGAAACGGGGTCAAGAACAAACCATACAACATTTATTGTCCAATCACAAAAGCTGCCCTTTCACTTAATTTACATACGTTTGTGACACGCACCGTTACGAACAGCTCCGTCTGTTTTGGTCCTTTCACTCAGCAAAGTTTTGTTGTTTCATTATACCTGCCAAATCTTAGCGAAGTAGTTATTGCAGCTTGCTTTGGATGTAGATCCAGCAAATATGTCGAAAGAATTAAGGTTGACTAACATTTTTCTCTTTCTTTGCGTAATTTTGTCAAAGTTGTTCAAGCAAATACCGACAGGGTGGGCATCTTGATCAGTCGATGTCATGAAGTCATTAAATGAATCGTGGTAGCGTAACATTGATCATGTGTCAGTGATGTAGGCTACAGTAACGTTATTCGCATGCCAGAGACAATGAAACATTTGCAGCTTATCATAGAATGTAAAATGGTATTGTGTCGTATTTGTCTGTTAGCCCAGGGCTTAGAAACACAAGTGTTAATCCTTTGCCTAGGGTTAAGCCTTAGCCCAGGGTTGACAAACTCTTATGTGAACACAGGCTAAGCTAACCCGGGGCCAGTGTTAGCCTGGGACAATGCAGTGTGTAAAGGCCTTACGGTGGTGCTGTTACAAGCGTCCAAAGTTGCACTTTTTGCAAGCTCACCACGCCCACCCCATGCGAGCTAGAGTCTTGAACATTGGTACAGTACATAGGTCTATCTCCTCACTAGGAACATTTTTGCTAATGGGACCCATAAAGTCCGCCATGATGGATTTTCCGCCATTTTGGATTTTGTAAAAAACACTTAAAACGCTACTCCTATGGCACCAAATAACCGATCTTCACGTAAATTTATATTTGGCATCTATGGACAAAGGCCATCAAACGCTATATAAGCCGGGCCAGTATGTCAAAAAACATGGCCGTGTTAGAAATCAGCCGTTTCATATAGTGGTTGAAATAATGATACCCGGTTGTCAAGGGAGAGAGTAATTCAATTATTTATTGCAGCATTAGATAGTCTTGTTCATGAGGTTACGGACCCGGTCTTATTTACACAACCTCAATCTCACTGTAATGTTGGACAAGCTGATATATATATATTGAAGGGTGTGTCTACCTAGCAAAGATCAGGTTTCCAAGACAGTAACCCCCATGCCAAATGGTCAATGTAAACATTCCTGTGGTTATCAGAGCACAACCTACAGAGAGATAATCTAAACAGAGAGGTTTCTGTTGTTCTCATTATCTAGGCACATTCACTTCCAATGAAGCGTACATTCATATTGTAATTGTTAATGCTCAGATTCCACAGCCGCTAATAACCAATAAACATGTGCAGCAGCGTGGTTTTGCACATTTATGCACACAACTACTACAAGGATAATGATATTATAATTCTACTTTGCCCGTATGTTGACAAAGATGATAGGACAAAAATGACTGCAACATTTTTTTAACAACCACACAGTGGCGCTATTGAGGGTTTCCACATATACTAGCTCACCACACTCACCTCGTTTCAGTTAGAGCCTTGAAAAGACAAAGATAAGTCAATCTCCTCTCATGGTACATATTTGCAATTGGGATCCATTAACTTTTCCGTTTTGTTTTTTCGGCCATTTTGAATTTGTGAAAAAGACTTAAAACACTACTCCTATGGCACCAAGTGACCGACATTCACGTAGTTTTGTATTTGGCATCAAAGGACAAAGGCCATCAAATGCTATATAAGGCAGGCCTGTAGGTAAAAAAACATGACCGCTATTGACCAATAAACATGTGCAAGGGCATGGTTTTGCTCATTTATGCAACTACTACAAGGATAGTGATGTTATAATTCTACTTGGTCCGTATGTTGACAAAGATGATAGGACAAAAATGACGAAATTTTTTATTTATCAACCACATGGTGGCGCTATTGAGTTTTTCCACATATGCTACCTCACCATGCTCACATCGTTGAAGTCCATCTCCTCTTATGGAACATATTTGCAATTGGGATCCATTAACTTTTCCATTATGTTTTTTTGGCCATTTTGAATTTGTGAAAAATACTTAAAATTGCTACTCCTATGGCACCAAATGACCGATATTCACGTAATTTCATATTTGGCATTTATGGACAAAGGTCTTTAAAATCTATAGTAAGCAGACCAGTTTGTCAATAAAACATGGCCGCTATTGACCAATGAACTTGTGCATGGGCGTGGTTTTGCATAAATAGGCACAAAACTCCAACAGGCATAATGGTATTATAATTCTAATTGTTGCATATGCTGAACACCATGAGATGACAAAAAGGAGTGCAAGCAAGAAGATGATAGGATGCAGCACATTACAGCAAGAGTGATTTATTGCTTTGACCTTTGAACTTTTGGCAGCTGCATATGTGTGAGAATATGAAAATGATTTTATGATTTATGACCAGATGGTAGCAGTTGTTTTTCCGGGGGGTACATGTCCGGTAAGAGAGGGAGGGGTAGAGCAGTTGATTCTGTGGGATGACAGGGGTAGGTCAAAAGGATTATGAAGGAGAGGGCGTTGGGTTTCTTGAGATGCAAGGGGGGTTGAGCAGGAGCTGTTTTTCACAGAGTCACAAAAAAATAAGAGCTAGACTTCTCCTGGTTTGCAGTTGAAATCCTTTTTTACTCTGTATAAGAATAAAGATGGCATCAGTGCTTAGTGATACACCCGTGACAACCCAGACTTACGAAATAGGCTGCATAACGGAGGAACGATGCGAACTGCCCATATCAGCCCCTGCAGCTCACAAAGTGTTATGACTGCCCTAGTCGCCAACCCTAAAGCCCTAGTCGCCAGCCCTGAAGAACGCAAGTCTGCCTTTGTCCATTGTTCTTGAGATCTTATTTTGGCCCTCTGCGAGATTGCTTTGAATGTTCTCAAAGGGCGCATCCCACTCAGCCAGGAACAATTAAAAAAATTAAAGAGGCAAAAGGCAGTCATCAAGCTATTTGCAGAAAAAAGGACCAGTATTAAAAAAAGAGGCGTGCCATACAGCAGATGGGCGGTTTCCTCCTACCCCTACTAAGCGTAGCCCTCCCTTTCCTCAGTAGCCTAATCGCCCCCAGGAGTGGGAGCTAATGTCTAACAAAATGTATTTAGTGCCTCAACATCAGTTGGATAAACTTAAACAACAAGGTCCTGAAACTATTAGACAAACGGCTGAAAGGGATCTGGATACGGATAGGAAGGATGTATTGAACATGAAAGGAATTAACCCTTATGACAAGGCAAAGAAATACTCTCAACTCTTACAAAGGTATTTGTCTTTGTTGAAACAAGATGAAAATAACACGGGACACTTGACCCTCTCCCTACCAGAAACAGAGGCTACGGAACCTCTTGTTCCAGGGAGCTTACAGGATCACACCGTAGATGAGGATGCTGTTACGAGTGACATGCTTGAGCATACTCCAGCACGTAGCCAAAAAAAAATTGTATACATTATGAATAAAATAAAGGGGTCAAAAGGAAGAGCTGGCTGGAATGACAAGGGTGAATTCATCAGTAATGGTAAAATTTTAAGAGGCTCTAATATGATAGACTTGATCAAAAATGTAACTGCCTCACACAAAATATCCAAAGACAGAAGACCTCTAGGATGGACCAATTTTCTTGAGACCATGGCTGATCTCAATTTACCTCTGGCAGGTGTGGCTAATTATAACATTCGTCAACAGATACAAAATTTATAATCGGTTCCCTCCAAATGACACTCATTTGAAAAGAAGAATACCGAAGACTGGTTACAATTTTGGTTAAAAACTGTTGTGATTTTTCTGCCTTCTTCCTCTTCTAAAGTCACGGTGAACCAGTGTTCCCCAGGCATGTATTTAGGGTGGGTATTAACAATAAACATAGCGGGTCTATTACTACAAGTATCCGTAGGTAATTCGTCACAAGCCCATACTCCACGGAACTGCTTTCCGACCATTCATTGCATTAAACTCTCAATCTCTTGGGTGTTCATCTTTGTTTTAATAAATAATAATCTACCAAGACTTGTCTTCGGGAGTTTACTTCCAAGATGGAATCGGAGCATGCGTACACGATCATAGTAGCTGTCCGGTCTAAGGGTTCTCGGAAGTGCATTTCCAGTCGCAGGCTGCCTGTGGAGACCGGTGAATGGTTTTCTGTGTTGTCATCATCCGGGGATAAGTTGAAAGCGAACAGGGTATAGCCAGATGCGTAATCTTTTCTCTCAATTGGCAAGGCCAGATCTTTTAAATGTCTCCCCGTAGCCAGGTATAGATTATAAAATTTTCTTAACGCATAGACCATTGTTGAAACTTGGTTGGAAGGCCTTGGCGGGAATTTGACGTCCGTCCTGACAGAGGGCTACATACTCTGTGTTGAAATGACGGAAATTGAAGGGGTAGCGATCCCAAAAATGTAGCGGGGTAGCGATCCCAAAAACAGGTTATCCTGACTGGAAATTCTAGAGCCTCTGGGTATGCTGAATGTTTTCATGGTAATTCTTTGAATGGGGTAAAGGGTATTTCCTTTCATTAAGGCTTGAGAATGGCCTAAACAAATGGCCGGAGATACAGAAACTTTTTTCACAAACAGCGAGGCACTCAGCACTTTTAAGATAAAATCTCCGTCGGCTGCAGCCATCAGACAAAATTCATCTTTTGCTCTTGATAACTTGATTCTTAAATCAACGGCATTTAGGAGTTAAACGCTCTTGAAAGAAAATCTTGTGATGTATTGCTCCCAAAAGTTCCACCCTTTGGGAATTTCTAGTATAACCGGATTGAGCTATCAGCTCTCTATTTGCAGCCGGTGGAGCGGCAGCGGGGTCGATGGGCTCCATATCGCCTCGTGTATCTTTGTTAAACAAGCCGGCTGCAAATTGCTTATTTAGTGTGTCTACAGAGTAATTTAGTAAACATTTCATTATTGCCCTGTAGGGGTAGGTAGAGCTGCTTTGACTGATGAGTCGATCTCCTAATGTCACGTCCACTTGTGAAAAGATGGTGGCCAGAGGATAATTAAATGAGAGCCACCTTGGCATCAGCTGGAATATTACCGTGATCTTTTTTGGTCACTTTGATGCTGACGTTTAGCAGAGTGTTATTCAGGTCCAAGTATTGCTCACCGTGACCGGGGGTAAAAAATTCTATAGGGCTGTTCGGGGGTAAAAAATGCTATAGGGCATAAGGGCTGAGATCGGCATTATCTCAATATAATTTGCACTATCTATAGAAAATTGAGTCATGGGGGCCAAAAAAAGGTCGAGCTCTGTTTTTATTGCTTCAGCTGACGTTCGATGTAAAAGAGCCATTTTTTAGAAAATACTTTCACGTATTCCTTTTGCAGACCTCCTTTGCGCCGCTTCTGACGTACTGATTTTATTTTAACCGCTGCCCCTGGCTTTTTAGGAGGAGGCATCCGCACACCAGGGGTCTCTTTTTAGTTCTGCGAACCAACATCATGAGTCCACTGGATCTTCTTTGTTGTTCAGGATCTGATGCTGTACGTTTACTCATAACATTCGTTAGGACCTCTACCACAATATTTTTCGCTGCATGTTTCCGATGTGGCTTAGCTATACTAAAGCCTCTCTTCATTAGTGGTAAAACCATGCCAAACAGATTACGAAATATACCGCCAACCCCTGAACCATACATAGTTGGGGTACCATAATAACCCGGGAGTCCATTCCCTACTTGATCAACATAATAAGATATGTACCGGTTAGGGTCATGTTGCGGATTGTGTAACATTTTTAAGTATGTAAAGAAGATACCGGTCGAAAGTGGAGTTTAACAATCACTTTACCCCAATCGAACACTATATTTTTATTGTGATACGTCTTAATCTCAATCTGTACGTTTTCATTATACTTCTTGGTTTCCGGTACATAGTTGTGGCCACGAATAATTAATTGTGATAATATCTCCGTCTGTTCCCTCTATATGAACTGTCCATAGGAGTGGCACAAAACTGTCTCCGACCCTTTGAAAAGATATAATATCTGTAGACACAAACATGTTATGAAATCCTGCATGTATGTCTACAGGCAATGGACTCACATTATCTTTTGTTTCCAGCCATCTGTCAGAACGCATCCCTAATATGTAAGCTAAACTGCTCCGTCTTGATAGCTAACTGGGTTTCCTCACTCACAATTTTTACTCGCTTCTGAATATTGTCATAACCTAAAAACACATTCTTAATCTTCTCATTTAAGGCCTGCTTCATTCCATAGACAACGGCTTCTATGTTTTTATAATAACCGGTTTTGAGTCTGATAGCTTCAGGGGGTTTAGAATCTATTTTGTAGAAAAATTCAAAATCATTTTTCAGGATATTTGTCCAGCTATGCGGGTATATAGGTCTCGACAAGACCTACAGTGGATATAAAAAGTCTACACACCCCTGTGAAAATGCCAGGTTTTTGTGATGTAAAAGAATGAGACAAAGATAAATCATGTCAGAACTTTTTCCACTTTTAATGTGACCTATAATGTGAACAATTCAATTGAAAAACAAACTGAAATCTTTGAGGAGGAGAAATGAAAAATAAAAAACTTACAATAACCTGGTTGCATACGTGTGCACACCCTCTTATAACTGGGGATGTGGCTGTGTTCAGTATTAACCAATCACATTCAAGCTCATGTTAAATAGAAGTCATTACACACCTGTCATCATTTAAAGTGACTCTGATTAATCACAAATAAAGTTCAGCTGTTCTAGTAGGATTTTCCTGACATTTTCTTAGTTAAATCTCAGAGCAAAAGCCATGCTCCCATTGTTGAAAGATATCAGTCAGGAGAAGGGTACAAAAAGAATTTCCAAAGCATTAGCAAGCAAGCAAGTTTATTTATATAGCACAATTCATACATCGAAGCAATTCAATGTGCTTTACAAAGAAAAATAAAATAAAAAATATATAAAAATACAATAACATAAAAACAAATACTCAAATTAAAACATCAAAACAAATGAAAACATCATAATAATAGAAATACAATAAGAAAACATACAAAGATTAGAAATGGGATAAAAACATAGGAAGCTATAAGGCTAAACAGTGTGGTTAAGTTTAAGTGCTCAGTCGTAGGCACGTGAAAAGAGTAGTGTTTTTAACCTGGATTTAAAAATGGATACGTTTGGGGCACGTCTAATATCTTCTGGTAGTTTATTCCAGTTGTGTATAGCATAAGTGCTAAACGCAGCTTCTCCATGTTTAATTTGGACTCTGGGCTCTACTAGCTGACCTGTGTTCATGGATCTAAGAGCCCTGCACGGTTTATATTCTTCAAACATATCAGAAATGTATTCGGGTCCTAAACCATTCAGAGATTCATAAACTAAAAGCACCACTTTGAAATCTATTCTGTAACTGACTGGAAGCCAATGTAAAGATTTAAGAACTGGAGTGATGTGCTCTGTTCTCTTTGTCCTGGTTAACATTCTAGCAGCTGCATTCTGAATGAGCTGCAGCTGTTTTACAGTCTTTTTTGGGAGTCCAGTTAAGAGGCCATTACAGTAGTCAACCCTACTAGAGATAAAAGCATGGATGAGCTTCTCTTGGTCTTTTTGGGACACCAAGCCTTTGATTCTGGCTATATTTTTTAGATGATAGAATGCTGTTTTGG
>JACXGI010015548.1:0-17250 GCA_016801175.1 Esox masquinongy
TGTGTGGAATGAATGTATACATTATACAAGTTTCACTTTTTGAATGGAATTACTGAAATAAATCAACTTTTTGATGATATTCTAATTTTATGACCAGCACCTGTAAATGAATCCTTCACAATCAATGTCATTCTTCACCTCTTCAAGTTTTTTTTTTAGCTTTGTTTACTCAAATGAACTCATTGGATTACATCTAAATTAAAAGAGGTAATGTGCTAGAGCTACACAAAATGGACAAATAAACATTTTGAGATAAAATGCATGAATCGATCAGAGGCCAATATCTTTACCAATAACTTCCACCACTTATGTATTTTATTACACTTTACAGTACTACTACTGTTTATTGTGGCTATCAATTGTCCCATTAACAATCACCCATAATGCTGCAAATGTATTTCCCTTCAAACTAATTTACTATAAAACAATTTCTGCACAATTCCATTTATTGTATTAACTTATCATCAACAGTTGTCACAAAGTGCCCATACATATACCTAGTCTAAAACCCTAAAGAGTAAATAGTGAGATGTTGAAGCACAGTAGCAAGGAAAAACTCCATAGTAAGGCAGGAACCTCGAAAGAAACCTAGAGAGTAGTCTAGCTCCTGGGTCAGCCAGTCCACTTCTGCCTGTGCCGGGTGGATATTATACGAGTACCAAGCTTTTTAAGGCCCAATTTGTTCAACAAGATAGCCAAACGTTCAGATGACCATCGGGTCAAAAAATACCTTTGTATTGGTCTGTTCCCAGCTTTCGTTTCAAACCTATAGCTCGATGAACACGAGTTGTGCTCATCAATTGTACTTACGGAATTGTTGACCTAGCTTCATGAGCTTTATAAGTGCAGACACAAGCCCCAAGCACTTAAAATACCTGCCCAGGCTTCTGACATGGCTCCCTTCCCTGGATCGAAGCTGACTCTTCACTCTGAGCTCTGTCTTCAAGGGAGCTATGTTTTCAGTAAACCTGCAAGCTGCCCTCTCCGTATAGGTTAAGCACTGTAGTGCCTGAGAGCAGCTGAGGGCTTATTCACTCGGATCAGTCTGTAATTGAGCCACATTGTAACCACGGCTGGGTGTGTTGAAGCATGGAAGAGATGGATTTTTCCTTTGGCTTTTTATGGAACCTTGTCTACATTTACCATCCGGACAACACTGGCAATGCATGGTTTTAGGTATTATTATATTGGATTTGTCTGTTAGAGGAAATGCATATCTTCACAGTCGAACATGCATAACACAAAGACTGACTATTTTCACTTTGGTACGTTGCTCCTGGGTTATAGGGTCTCCATTGATTTAGCGTTGTGAACTTGCTGTGTTCACAGGCTATCCCCCGCTGCTTATTACGCCCAGCGGATGATTCAGTACTTATCTCGGCGGGACAGCATTCGCCAGCGATCGCTGCGCTACCAGAGCCGGCTGCGGCCGCTCTCCTCAGACAGCCCTGGAAGCAATCCATCCCCTTCGAATGACATCAGCCAGGTGGACTTTGAGGAGTTTGAGTGAGTCGTCCCCTACCTACAACACCCAATGCATAATATTTGTGGTTTCCGTTGAATATTGTGAATGTAGACCATAGTAGTTATTGATGCTTGAGAATTGTTGGTAGATAGCTTGAGGATTTGCTCCACGTGCGGGTCTGTGGTCTGGTGGTATCTTTCCTGTTCATCTTTGTGGCTACCCACCACAGGTTAAATTCCTGACTACCCTTCACCTTTGTCCCCACTTTACCTGTCTCCCTCTGATATCTACCATCCAATAAAAGCCTTGCAAAAAAACAACAAAAAAATAGTTACAGAGAGTAGCTGTCAACCTACCAACAGCTTGCAGTCCACTTGTTAGTAGCTCGCTAAACGATTCTGAAAGGACATCCAGAGTTGTTTCCCACCCAGACGGCAGGAATCCCAGCAGTTGGAGTATCTGACCAGTAAAAAGTTGCTAGATTGAATCCCTGTGCAGGCATACTAAAAAATGTGTTGCGGTAAATGAGTCAACAACACATTTGGTAAAACAAAAACAATTATCTCACAACTATCTCAACCTTTGTTTTTACCTTATTAGATTTGAAAGCCAAAACGTTAACATTATCATTATTATTTTTACTGTCTGTCGCTGAGTTGCTAATTTGTCTCTCGGTGATTGTACAGACAATTTAGTGATAACCATCTCAGAGGTTGACAAAAAAACTTTGGCTGAGAGAAAATATGATCTTCAGCCCTCTGTTGTCTAAGGGGAATAATGTGTTTATGACTCTGGATAACCTTAGCAGCTAACTAGATAACAATATCCTCATAGCCCTATAACTTGGCAATCTTGCTAACATTATGCAATGTGTGGTTTGGAATTGCCATTTTAATAGTCTATGTTGAGTGTGAAATAACTAACTGAGCGAACAAACATATATTTTATACGTGTCCTAAGCTAGTGGTGCAGGACAGAGAGATTGCTCTCTAGCTTTTGCTTTAGGAGCTAACTAGATAATAACTATGTAGCTTGGCATTCTGTATACTGGCCCTAACCTAGTGGTGCAGGACAGAAATGTGAGTGTGGCTTATTAGCTGGGTAGCTTGCTTGCTACTTGGGTGTATTGCTTACCTACAGAGGAGAAATATGGCCAATAGCTTTTTTTGGTCCATATCAGCCTGCATATTCTTTCCTTATTTGAATGAGATTTCTATATTTGAGTTCTCTCCAGAGCTGTATCCTAATTTCAGTGGGAATGGCAATGCTACGTAACCATCGGACCAAAATAAACTAGAAAACCATCAGGAAACGCTGAATTTACTGAGTATGAATACGCCAACAATGAGAAACCTTTTGGAAAGCACTCCATTTCAAATTACAATCTTTCCCCAATACCCATTGTAATTGGCATTTTTCTGCTCAAGTCTGATGAAAATATTGCAAATTGCTCCTATAACCTTTCTTTGTTTGCCACACTTAGCTCTAATGCTAAATATGGATAGTTTTTTCCTGATGTAGATAAAACTATACCAAAGCAGGCAGCGGTTTTCTGTGAGTGAATCTGGATGTGAACTTACTGCCAGGGTAGAGACATCTGCCAATTGGTGAGATAATGATTTCCGTGTTATACCTCAACACTCACTCCCTATGATCTGGAGTACATAACGACTGACAAACAAAGCAGCAGTGGAAAAGCACTCCTACCAGAATAGCTTTTGGCATATCAAATGCAGGATGCGTTGCTTTCAAAGGTTAAAGTCGAAATGTTTTTCATTTAAGTCATTTTTTTTTGGATTTTTGTTCCACTTGCATGTGTAAATGTTAATTGCCTCTGGCCTGGCTATGATGATGGGGCCTGGATGATGGTGTTGCCTGCCGGGTAATGATTCTCTAGGGTCATTGGTTTGAAATGCTCATTTGCTTCCAGCACTTATTTCAGAGCATCAGTCTACTCATGCGTCTATAAGAGTTCGTACTGTTGCACCTTTGGCTAAATTAGGTGGGAGGAGTTGCCAGGACCCCTTTGCACTACAGCAATTAAGAATGTATTATTTATAAGAAACTGACTCTTTTTCAGAATTCGCAAGTAGGTCATTAGTCTCTATCGACTTTTTTAAATCTGCCTTTTATTGTTCTTCGGTTTGGAGTTCTGCCATGCCCAGTATTTCCTGGAGTGTGTTAACGGTACAACACCATGTTGCTTGTTATAACTGGGTCATTGCATGGTGTGGCGTCAGCTCGGCATCAGCGCTAGACAAAGTGTCTGTTCTCTTCAGACAAGATTAGACGTGTGCCGCCGCCACCCTCTCATTATCGAAGCTGGTGGGATTTTGGGAATTATAACAAGATGATGTCCCCTTATCCCCACTTTCCAGATTTAGGCTTTCCCTTGCCATTTGTGTGTGGGGGGGGGGTTGTCCATGATTGACGTTGCAGCCATTTGTGATTGCAATGGATGGTGCAGCTAACAGCATAATGGATGGCTCCATGGTTCACAGATACAGCACAGAGAAAGAGTCAATATAATAACCTCCAGGCAGCAGACTGCAACAATTTCATCTAAAGCCATGATTTGGTAAAACGGTATGACCAAAGTAAAGTGCATTGACTCTCAGAGTTTTGAGAGGAGGCTTAGCTTTCTGTGTGGTGATTGGCACCATTTTAAACACCCATGTTTGTAGTAGGTCTGTAAGATAGGGCTCGTGCACTTTGCATACCGGATATTTTCTAGTAAGTGCTAGTTCCATTGAAAGGTTTTTAGTCCATTTAATGTAGTATTGCTTTTATCATTGATGACTCTCAGCAATAATTACATTCAATGATCTAGGAAATGTGCTTTGAGTTTTCTTTACACTTCCTAATTTAGTGAATAAGCCTTAAATTAATTAGCCTATTAGCTAGTACACAAAATCCTCTTGGCAAATGTATTTTTTTTTTTACGCTAAAGTGCAGCAGCAGTGACCTAATTGTCAACTCGGAGTGAATGACAATCACTGATTTGCATATCATAATGACTTGACTTGAATCACATACTCCTATTTGGCAGTGTTTATTAAAAAAAACATTCATGAAAACATCTCAGCTGCCTTTTCCGCATCGCAGTGTAATTGACTTTGTAAGAGCCTGATTTCCTCTAATAATTTACTGCGCTACAATTTTGCTGTGACTTTGTGAGTGGCTTTTGGGCCACGGGGGTAAAACTTCCCTGCCCTGCCTTAGCTAGTGTCCTTATGAATCAGGATATGACTGGTAATTAAATAAATCAATTAAAGACCTATCGGTTTACCAATGCTGGAAAGGCACTTCACCAAAGTGCATAACGGCGCCACAACAAACCTTTATTGATCCCATGTTGTCCCAGCCGGGACTGATTGGACGTTTTCAAGGACTGTGCATACAGGTTCCAGAGGTTGAAGCTGGGAGGGAATTCCTTGTCTTGACTCGAGCGTCTTTCGGCGGTCTGAGTGCCTGTAAGCTGAGTTGTGACACAGCCACAGTATGCTCCCCTCGAGAAGTGATGTTCTTGGTGTTTTAAATGGGCAAATTCGATGTGGGATATCAAATATGGTTGTCAATCTGGGTAGAACCTTGGGACAGTGACTGGAAGGTCGCTGGTTCAAATCCCTAATCCAACACAGTAAAAAATCTGTCGATACAGAAGGCACTTAAACCTAATCGCTTCCTGCAAGTCATTATGGATAAGAGTGTCTGCTAAATTACTAAAATGTAAATGTATTATCATCCGTTTTCTCTGTCTGGCTTGCCACTAACTCTCTCTTTCACGCCACCAGGGGGATAATCACATTAACTGCTCCATCTCAGATGACACTGGGACTGGTGTTGTCTTGTGAGATTTTCCCTCAAGGCAGCAATCACTAGGCCATTTATTAGTTCGCATTTCTCATCTCCTTACACAAGAGATTTGGGGATTGTAAGACCATTACGAATGGCTGGATTTACTATACATTTCTTCAATGTGGTGTCTTGTGTCCACTTGTTAGTCCGCCTAGACTAGTTTGCTGGTGCCTTATATGCTTGACCTATTCAACTTGGCAAAAGAGGTTTACTTCTGATTTGAGCAATAGAACAATGTTATAAAACACAGAATGTCAATGCAAACCACATTTCACTGGCATTAAAATGCTGTTGGGTGACTGATGTGGGACTAGGCATGTTTAAACCAAGTGCGTATGACCTTATCGATTTTTGTTCATGAATTACTATGCCAGACTCCCTGCCTTTTGTATTCACTGCTGAGGGGAAGTGAGTGTGGCCGTACTTCGTCAGTTATGGAAATGTATGATTATAAATGCATCTCTGTTTCTGCCTGTGTTCTCATTTTAGAATACTTTCAGAGGCTCCACGGTCATCAGATTTTCTGTGTGTGTGTTCAAGCTATGTGTTCTGAATATACAATACCAGTCAAAAGTTTGGACACACTCATTCAAGGGTATTTCTTTAGTTTTATTATTTTACACAATAGAATAATGGCGAAGACATCAAAGCTATGACATTTTTACAAAGTGTTAAACAGATTAGAATACATTTCATATTGTAGGTTCTTCAAAGTAGCTACCCTTTGCCTTGATTGCTGATTGCACGCTTTACTTATGTTTGGTTGTGTATACAGAGGATGACACCGTAGGGTAGATATACAGAGACCATCATTATGTCTTTACTGTAGTAGTCCATATTATGGCAAGATCAGCCCAAATAAGCCAAGAGAAACTACAGTCCATCATTACTCTATGACATGAAGGGTTCAATTTAAAACATATTAAGATCTTTTAAATTTTCTTCATGTGCAGTCGCAAAAACCATTAAGTAATATGATGAAATTGTCTCTCATGAGGACCGCCATACAGTGGTTATAAAAAGTCTACACACCCCTGTTAAAATGCCAGGTTTTTGTGATGTATAAGAATGAGACAAAGATAAATCATGTCAGAACTTTTTCCACTTTTAATCTGACCTATAATGTGAACAATTCAATTGAAAAACAAACTGAAATCTTCGAGGGGGAAAAATGAAAAATAAAAACCTTACAATAACCTGGTTGCATAAGTGTGCACACCCTCTTATAACTGGGGATGTGGCCGTGTTCAGAATTAACCAATCACATTCAAACTCATGTGAAATAGAAGTCATTACACACCTGCCATCATTTAAAGTGACTCTGATTAATCACAAATAAAGTTCAGCTGTTCTAGTAGGATTTTCCTGACATTTTCTTAGTTGCATTTCAGAGCAAAAGCCATGGTCTGCAGAGAGCTTCCAAAGCATCAGAGGGATCTCATTGTTGAAAGATATCAGTCAGGAGAAGGGTACAAAAGAATTTCCAAAGCATTAGATATACCATGGAACACAGTGAAGACAGTCATCATTAAGTGGAGAAAATATGGCACAACAGAGACATTTCCAAGAACTGGACGTCCCTCCAAAATTGATGAAAAGACGAGAAGAAAACTGGTCAGGGAGGCTTCCAAGAAGAGCAACATTAAAGGAACTGCAGGAATTTCTGGCAAGAACTGGCTGTGTGCTACATGTGACAACAATCTCCCGTATTCTTCATATGAATGGGCTATGGGGTAGGGTGGCAAGACGGAAGCCTTTTCTTACAAAGAAAAACATCCAAGTCTGGCTGAAGTTTGCAAAAACAAACATCAAGTCCCCCAAAAGCACATGGGAAAATGTGTTATGGTCTGATGAAACCAAGGTTGAACTTTTTGGCCATAGTTCCAAAAGGTATGTTTGGCGCAAAAACAACACTGCACATCACCCAAAGAACACCATACCCACAGTGAAGCATGGTGGTGGCAGCATCATGCTTTGGGGCTGTTTTTCTTCAGCTGGAACCGGGGCCTTAGTCAGAGTGGAGGGAATTATGAACAGTTCCAAATACCAGGCAATTTTGGCACAAAACCTTGAGGCGTCCGTTAGAAAGCTGAAGATGAAGAGGAAGTTCACCTTTCAGCACAACAACGACCCAAAGCACACATTCAAATCCACAAAAGCATGGCTTCACCAGAAGAAGATTAAAGTTTTGGAAGGGCCCAGCCTGAGCCCAGACCTGAATCCAATTGAACATCTGTGGGGTGGTCTGAAGAGGGCTGTGCACAGGAAATGTCCTCGCAATCTGACAGATTTGGAGCGCTTTTGCAAAGAAGAGTGGGCAAATATTGCCACGTCAAGATGTGCCATGCTAATAGACTACTACCCAAAAAGACTGAGTGCTGTAATAAAATCAAAAGGTGCTTCAACAAAGTATTAGTTTAAGGGTGTGCACACTTATGCAGCCAGGTTATTGTGAATTTTTTATTTTTTTATTTTTCCCCCTCAAAGATTTCAGTTTGTTTTTCAATTGAATTGTTCATGTTATAGGTCACATTAAAGGTGGAAAAAGATCTGACATGATTTATCTTTGTCTCATTCTTTTGTATCACAAGAACCTGGCATTTTAACAGGGGTGTGTAGACTTTTTATATCCACTGTAGGAATGGAACACCCAGATTTGCCTTTTCTGCCAAGGATAAGTTCATTAGAGTTACCAGCCTCAGAAATTGGTGATTCACTGCTTCTCAGATTGCATCCCAAATAAATGCTTCACAGAGTTCAAGTAACAGACACATCGCAACGTGTACCATTCACAGGAGACTTTCAATCAGGCCTTTATGGTCGAATTGCTGCAAAGACACCACTACTGAAGGACACGAATAAGAACACTCATGCTTTGGCCAAGAAACTAAAGAAATATATACTGTTCAAAAGTTTGAAAAGTCACTTAGAAATGTCCTTGTTCTCCATGCAAACATACATGAAATCAGTTTGAATAGGAAATATAGCCATTAGAAAAATATAATATAGCCATTAGGTTAGAAATATAGCCATTAGGTTAGAAATAATGATTTTTAATTGAAATAGTAATTGTGTTCTTCTTACATTGCTTTCATCAAATAATCCGTCCATTTGCCGCAATTACATCCTTGCAGATCTTTGGCATTTTACTAATCAAATTTGTTGAGGTAATCTGAAAAGATTTCATCCCATGCTACCTGAAGCGTCTCCTATGTTGGATTGGGTTGTTGGGCACTTTTTACATACAGTCAAGCTGCTCCCACAACAGCTCAGTAGAGATCCGGTGACTGTGCTGGCCACTCCATTTTAGACACAATACCAGCTGACTGCTTCTTCCCTAAATAGTTCTTGCATAGTTTGGAGCTGTGCTTTGGGTCATTGTCCTTTTATAGGAAGAAACTGTCTCCAATCAAGCGCTGTCTTTGGCATGGCATGGCGTTACAAAAAGGAGTCATAGCCTTCCTTTTTAATGATCCCTTTTACCCTGTACAAATCTCCTTCTTTACCACTATCAATGCACCCCCAGACCATCACATTACGTCCTCCATGCTTGACAGGCATCAAGCACTCCTCCAGCATCTTTTCATTTGGGCTGCATCTCACAAATGTTTTCTTTGTGATCCGAAAACTGTCTGATTTGTCTGTCCCTAACACTTTATTCCAATCTTTCTCTGTCCATTGTCTGTATTCTTTGCCCATCTTAATCTTTTCTTTTTATTGGCCAGTCTGAGATATAGCTTTTTCTTGGCAGCTCTGCCTAGACAGTCATCATTCCATCATACTGGGATACTATGTAATGAAGCTGCCAGTTGAGGACCTGTGAGAGGCATCTGTTTCTCAAATTAGACACTCTAATGGGTTTGTCCTCTTACTCAGTTGTGCATCAGGGCCTCCCACTCCTCTTTGTCTTCTGGTTAGAGCCAATTTGCGCTGTTCTGTGATGGGAGTAATACACAGCATTGTACAAGATCTTCTGTTTCTTGGGAATTTCTCGCATGGAATATCCTTCATTTTTCAGAACAAGAATAGAGTTACGAGTTTCAGAAAGTTTTTTCTGGCCATTTTGAGCCTGTAATTCTTTACATAATTTTGAGCCACAATGGCCGATGCTCCAGATACTCAGCTAGTGTAAAGAAGGCCAGTTTTATTGCTTCCCTAATCAGTTCAACAGTTTTCATCTGTGCTAAAATAATTGTAAAAGGGTTTTATAATGATCACATAGCCTTTTAAAATGATCAACTTGGATTAACAAACGCGATGTGCCATTGGAACACAGGACTGATGGTTGATGATATTGGGCCTCTGTACAGCAATGTAGATATTCCATTAAAAATCAGCTGTTTCCAGCTATACTAGTCATTTCCAAAATTAACACTGTCTACACTGTATTTCTGACCAATTTGATGTTATTTTAATGGACAAAATGTTGCTTTTCTTTAGAAAACAAGGACATTTCTGTGTGACCCCAAACTTTTGAACGGTAGTTTATTTGTATCCAACGCCATGTTTTCAACAACAGATTCAGGAGAGATGAACCTTCGTCCTAGCCATCTGTGCCTTTCTCCTTTTTGCACTGCTGTTCCATCCACAAAGTCACATGGGTCAACGTGTGAGGGCGCATTCACTCACCTAACAACCTTGGCTTTGCAGGTCCCACTGGAAGTCACTAGAGCGTAATGAGACCAAGAAATCCCTCCTGACAATGCCTCCAGCTTCCCGGTCAAGCTTGCCTATTAATGTTGGCCAAATGGCTTCCCATCTACTTCTCAACTAGCAACGCAGTCAAGTCCTGAACCTAGACTGTGGTGGTGAGTTTGGCGCTATGAAAGGACGCCTCAGACCACTGCACCACCTGGGAGAACTCCTGGTGTTTTTTTGGGTGGGGGGGGGCGCTGGTTGATGAGTATATTTAATCATACTCATAGTTGGTGTAACAGTGTTGCTTGTGGTTGTTAACATATAGGGACAGAATGCACAATCTATGGTAGGTCACACATGACTCATGATTCACCTGTATCACCTAACTTCCATCTGCCTGTTGGAAGATAATTTACAGAACAGTGGGTAACCGGGGTTGGGAAGTGTCAGCGATGATCTTACCTGGACGCTTCTTAGCCCTAAAGTCATGTAAGGCCCCATGTTTTATCGATCTGGGCAGTCACACTGTCTGTTCTGAATGGACCCCGTCCCTTTTCCTTCTAGCACTGGCCCTCCAGTTGTGCGTTGACATGCGCCAACGCCATTTGTACAAGTGTCCCAGAGCTGACAGAGTGAAAATCATCAAGGGCGTAGGGGCTTATTAAAACCTACAGTGAAACCTTCCAGCCAGTTTGTAACATTGCACCTTCCATGAGCAAAGTGGAATGCTTTAAGGCACCACATGAATTTGTCAGCTTGTGCGATTTCATCCAAAAAATGGATAGACGTGCCTAATTGTATGACACGTGCATTTGTTTTTCTGATGTCTAGATTTTGCACTCTCGACATCAGTTAATTTTGACTGAGGTTTATTTCCTCTAAAATGAAACAAGGGTTTTGTACATTTTATTAATTACAAGTGGAACATGAACTGATTTTTCAGGAGTGTGGCCTAAAGTCAGAAGTGTGTGCCAAAGTTTCTTCAGCAGCACATGACCATGGTGGAAACTCCAAGCATTTGCATAGGGCAGAGGGCCTTGTTTGGAATTCTACAGTGGGTCTCAACCTCAGAACAATAAGTTTCAGATTGTGTATGGTCACTGAAACATAACGTTTCAGTGACCATACACAATCTAGTAAGCCCGCATCAAGTCTCTCTGTTCGGCTTTTAATTTGGAACTTTTCTTCTTGTCTGTTTGTCTGTCTCCCTCTCTGTCCATCTGCCTATCTGCCTGTGTGTTTTCACAGGGATACTGGTGATCGAGCCAGACCCAGAGCTCCACGCAACACTCGCATGTCTGCCCCGTCGCTCGGCCGGTTCGTTCCCCGGTGAGTGGCTCCAATTTGCTCCTCACCTTTTAATAGATGGCCGTCTTCTCTTCTGTTTTCAACCTTCTCTTTTGCATGAGCACGATGGTTATCAATTTGTGCAGTGATTCAGCCACGGCTGTTAGAACCACAATAAGCCTGCGCCCGTCCCCTTTACCCCACGTAGACCCTCCACCAATTGTGTCAACGTCGTCTGCCTAATGACAAGATGAGGCAACCCTCTCAGTGATGATTCTGTACAACCCAATGCTTCTCTCCCTCTTTTTTTTCTGAAGGAGGTTCCTTTTGCCCGAGTACCTTCCATATGCGGGGATCTTTCATCACGAGAGGGGCCAGCCTGGCCTGGCTACGCATTCCTCTGTCAACAGGGTCCTAGCAAGTAAGGCCACTCTGTGTTTTCCTTCACCCGGTTCTCTGTGGAGTTAGCAGCTAGCAGTGCTGGCGTTCCTGTAATACATCCGATCACCTCGGAGCGTTAGGACCCGGTAGCCCACACAATGTACCATTTTCGGATGGATGAGCAGTTAAGCCACTCGTGATTTGCCCAGTATTAGTGCTGCGGCGAAGGTAAGTGTTTGCCAAGAGGGCCCCTGAGCAACAGCCGGCCTGTGCTCTCCACCCACACGTTTTTTGGTGTTTTTTTTCCCCCAACGCAATGCTCATGCTCCAGCGATGTCTATGTGGATGTTGCAGATAATGAATTTGTGGACGAGAGCATTGGAGCGCCTCTTTCCCCTGCCCACCCACACACTCGCAAACAGGCTGGTACACCCACATCAGCCCGGAAGAGCCAATCTATCAGACTTTTATTTTCTCTTATACCCCCTGGACATTAGTTCTTGTATGTGGGGGAAAAAAATATCTGTGAAGCTCTGTCTCAAGCATGCTTTTACGTTGTTAACGGTTTCTGACTCCAGATATGCAAAGGTGATAGAAAACATATTCACTTCATCTTAATGCCAAGACAAGCCAAATAGTGACACTTTCACAGCTTTCATATTCTGACTATAGAAACTGTGAGTGTGGCTGCTTTTAGCTGTACATTGATGGTTCTTTTTCTATTGAATCATTGTCTGAGTCAGGCCCTCAGCTAAGACGAGGAGCAGATAGCCTTTTGGTCAAGAGCGTTGGGATGGTAACTGAACGGTTGTTGGCTTGAATCCATGAGCCGACAGGGTAAAACTGTCATTGTACCCTGAACCTAAATTGTTCCTATTAGACGCTGTCAAAAGTGTCCGCAAAATTACTGAAACGTAAATCCAATGCCTTTTTTAATTTTTTTAGCTAGTGTTTCCTTCTTTAATTTAGTTCTCACACTTGTGCGTGTGTGCAGAGTACATGTTTTTTAAAGAATAAAGAAATGACATCAGGTTGTAAGGCTCTTTAGTCAAGAGAGATGTTTATCTGCCCAGGCCATCATTTGCTTCCTACGCTGATGACTGTCCCTTGTGTGTTAATGGTTTGTAATGCAGCTCTTGGAACTCAACAGCAGTGCACCGGGAGTTTTATTAGTAAAGGACCTTACACAGGCAATCAGCACAGTTTCCAAATGAACTGAATAGGTTGACGTTCACCTTTTACGTATAGAAAATATTGTATATTGTATATAATATTGTATTTTCACCAGCAGAGGACAGCAATGACTACACTTGTGCCTTTTATGTAAGAGATAGAAATGCAAATGTTGAATCATTCCAAAAATAAATAATGCCCGTGCACAGTTACGTAACGGGCAATTATTTTCGATGGAAAGGCTTTTGTGTTTTAGGGGTTAACTTGGTGGTTTTCTTAATACAATACAGTTCATTTGAATTTGCATCAAAACAGCATTACATCAAGGCATTCAGTGTTGAGGGGCTAAAGTGTGTGTGGGTGGGTGTGTGTGTGTGTGTGTCCTCATCCCGTGTCCAACTCAAAATTGTAGGGAATGAAGAATCTCACCTCTCCCTGCCCATGTCTTCCTACCAATGCAAGGGAAGTCAGGGATGGGCGATGTGATGATATCTGCTCAGTCCGTGAACCATAAACCCACTTCAAGTACCAATCACAGTGGAGACTGACTGTAATGACCGTCAAGAGTGGGCAGATAGGGGCGCAGGCGCCCCACAAAATGGAAGTGATCTGATACGGTTGGTTAGAATACATCATACATCATTAATCCATATTTCTATTCAAGGACATTAACTCCTATCTTTGCCAAACTTTTTTTAGATGCTGGAGATGTGCTGAATATTTCCCAAGTGCACACAACGAACTGTATTAAATAGGGATGGATGACCGTAGAAACGAGTTGCTTTTAAGCGCTCCTCTTTCTCTTGTCCCCCTCTGGGGCATTCTGCTTTTGGTGGCAGACGTGACAGCCTTTCACCCCTCTCTGCGTTGACATCTTGGTGGGGGCATCAGTGAACTCGATATGACCCCTTGAACTTGTGTGTATTTTTTTCTGTCCTCCAGTTGACCTCAGGTACATCAACATTGATATTTTGCCTCCACCAATGACACCCTTGCGTAAGGGACCGGCTGTGCCGCAGCTTTTGATGCTGAACACTCGGTAGTTCAGATTTCTACACTTCTATTTTAGTGCCTGTTTGTTTTTCAGTGGGGCTGAGGATCGCCAGGGACCTCACAATGCAGAATTCTTAGGTACTCATACAACATGGATTGTGATTCTTCACAATGCTATTTGTGTTGCGATTTGATGCTGTTATTGGAGGTGCCAAACTTATGGCTTACCAGATGTTTACTGCAGAGGGACAAGGGAGCAACGAGAAAATAAGTTTGGATCAGTCATGGAAAGAAAGGTGCTGAAACTGGCTCTCTATTTAAATAGAAAATGGATAACAAGCTATTTTTGGTGCATGCGCAACAAACTAGCTCCAAAATAATATTACGATATTGTCAGAATTATGCTTCTATTTTTCTGGATCCCTTTATGTTAATGTTTGATTAATCCATTACCATGTTGAAATTTGAGTCAAAACTGAATTTAACATGAATGGAGCGTCTAGAAAACATTGATGAAGGTATACATACTGTTTCTAAATCACTTAGAACCAAGTCTCACATTGTCACCATTCTACTTTCGAAGTTAAAACATTCTGGATTGGTTGCTCCAGCACTAGGTCCCATTGTTCAGATACTTTGCAATGTCATGTTGGCTTTCATTTATTAATTAGCAGCTCATTAAGCCTATTGCCACAATCAAGACTTTACTGTGTACTCGGCTAACAAAAGAATTTCATTAGGATGTCCTCGGACCATCACAAGGCTTTGTTATTGTCCCCTGAATGTCTTTAGGATATACCCTGTTTGCTGGGCACCAACCATTTACAGTTCTCGTGGTTTGATATTAAAGGCTATCGTTTGCTCTGGGCTGTTCTATAATCATGCTCTACGGGAATAAGTGTTTTGGGTTATAGTCCTGTAAAACACTGTGGTAATGTGAGTTTTACTTTTATTGTAGCTGGCTGTGTTTGCCACCAAGATTATGGTTGTAGGCAATTGGCTGCTCGTCTGTTTTAAATTTAAAAACTACCATGTCAGCAATTGGGGCATTTCAGTGGATTTATCCCCGAGGTTGTTTTCTAATCATAATATAATGTGCACTGAATTAACCAGAAGTCCAGCCATATTCGTTCGTGTAACTCCGTAATAAGGAAAAATGGTTTTCTTTAATCCATACCATTATTATTATTCAGTTCTTTAGTGCAAGTGTCCGAATGCGCAGGTTCCGCCTCTCTGGATGCACATTGTGTTAGCAAGACAGGAAGTCTTTGTTCATTAACACAGCTCTCTATGGATTGGTCACAATCAATTCCCAGAAGTTAAACAACCAAGGTGCTCAATGTTCCTCTTCCCCCAGCTTTGATTTTGTCTCTGGGCTGCTGCTGAACTAAAAAAGATGAAAAACCTGAGGGAGAATCTCACATGTGCAGCCGGGTGGATAGGATATGAAACGTGTATTCTATTATAGGACGCTCCGGCTCTCTTTGACACATGCGGGAAGAGGGTCTTGTCACTATGCCCCACTTCAGCCCCCTCTCATTCAGCTTCACTCTCTGCTAAGATTCACTTTCTCTCACTTTGTTTAACCCCCTGCCCCCTCACTCTTTTCTCTTCAGTCCCTCCTTAAATCCACTGCTCTTCAAAAAATCAATCTTCTCAATTTTAACTCATGTGGTTTATGCTTTGCTGATGTGTAGAAAATAACTATTCCTCCCATTTAAGGTTCCCACTCTGGTTAATTTTATCTAATCTATCCTACTGTTCAAAGGTTTGGGGTCACATAGATACAGTTGTGCTCAAAAGTTTGCATATCCTTGGAGAATTGGTAATATACAGCTCTGGAAAAAATTAAGAGACCACTCCTAATTTTTCTTAAATCAGCAACTCTACATGTATGGCAGCCATTGCATTCCTGTGTCTGTTAAATTCCAACACAGGCACACCTCATTTTGCTTAATGAGGTACTGATTAGGTGATTACCTGAACCAAATCTAATTTAACAAGGAAAAGTATGCTGTTGTCATCACTATCCTCTTGCAATAGGACCAGCTGGATGGCAAAAACAGTTCAAGTAGTACCTCAAAGGTACTACTTGAACTGACATGACAAAAGAGTTGAAAAGAAAAGCTTTGAGTGAGGAAAAGAAGGGTTCAATTCTGGCTTTACTGGCAGAGGGATACAGTGAGCGTCAGGTTGCTTCCATTCTGAAAATTTCAAAGACGGCGGTTCATAAGAACATGGTCAAGCAACAGACATTGGGGACAACAAAGCTACAGACTGGCAGAGGGCGAAAACGACTGTCCACTGACCGAGATGACCGTCAATTCATTAGAATGTCAGTCAACAACCGTAGGATGACATCAAGTGACCTACAACAAGAATGGCAAACAGCAGCTTTGGGGTGAAGTGCAAGGCAAGGACGGTTCGAAACAGGCTCCTAGGGGCAGGGCTGAAGTCGTGCAAAGCTAGAAAAAAAGCCTTTCGTCAATGAGAAGCAAAGAAGAGCCAAGCAGATGTTTGCAAAAGACCATAAGGATTGGTCCGTAGAGGAATGGAGTAAGGTCATCTTCTCTGACGAGTCAAATTTTCAGCTTTGCCCAACACCTCGTCGTCTAATGGTTAGACGGAGACCTGGAGAGGCCTACAAGCCACAGTGTCTCACACCCACTGTGAAATTTGGTGGAGGATCTGTGATGATCTGGGGATGCTTCCGCAAGGCTGGAATCGGACAGATTTGTCTTTGTGAAGGACACATGAATCAAGCCAAGTACAAGGTTATCCTGGAAGAACACATGCTTCCTTCTGCTCTGACAATGTTCCCCAACTCTGCACATTGGTTTTTCCAGCAGGACAATGCTCCATGCCACACAGCCAGGTCAATCAAGGTGTGGATGGAGGACCACCAGATCAAGACCCTGTCATGGCCAGCCCAATCTCCAGACCTGAACCCCATTGAAAACCTCTGGCATTTGATCAAGAGGAAGATGGATGGTCACAAGCCATCAAACAAAGCCGAGCTACTTGAATTTTTGTGCCAGGAGTGGCATAAAGTCACCCAACAGCAATGTGACAGACTGGTGGAGAGCATGCCAAGACGCATGAAAGCTGTGATTAAAAATCAGGGTTATACCACCAAATATTGATTTCTGAACTCTTCCTAAGTTAAAACATTAGTATTTTGTTGTTGAAAAATGAATATGAATTTGTTTTCTTTTCATTATTTGAGGTCTGAAAACAATGCATCTTTTTTTGGTTATTTTCAATCAAATTCAATCAAATTTATTTATAAAGCCCTTTTTACATCAGCAGTTGTCACAAAGTGCTTTTACAAAACACCCGGCCTTAAAACCCCAAGGAGCAAACAACAGTAGTGTTGAATTTCAGTGGCTAGGAAAAACTCCCTAAGAAGGCCGAAATTTAGGAAGAAACCTAGAGAGGACCCAGGCTCAGAGGGG